>BQNB010190729.1:0-11756 GCA_026074375.1 Tanacetum coccineum | reverse complement strand
TAGTTGAAAGTAGTGCCTTAGATTTTAAATTTCAGTTTTAGCTCACGTTTTTAATTTTCGTGTATTAAAATTTCGTGCTAGTTAATTGTTTTTTTTTTAGTTTGTGCTATTATATTCGTAGTGTAATCAAAAGTTCAAAAATTCTTTTATCATTCTTAACTCGAATCCGAATTATTCCCGAATCTCAATTCACGATTTCGTTGGGATACGACCCGAGAAGAAAAATACTTCCCGGTTAAAAATATACATATTGTGTTTTCTTAAGTGAGATTTTATCATTTTATTTCTCTTGTTTGAGAAGTAATTTGGAAAGAATTTTCACGGGATTAATACTATATATATATAAATTTGACTAGTGCTTTCGAACGTGAATCACGTACATTTGCCTTGACGATTTTTATGGCAAAATTATATACCTACACTACATGCACTAGCTCATTATCAAAGTTGATCAGTTTCCCACGCCTAAAAGTTGGAGCTATTGGATGAATGGTGACTAATTATGGGGAGATTGTGGAATATAGACTATTTATTTGTGTATTTTTATTTTTCCACCTTTAAATGTGCATCCCATGTCGTTTATCCTTTCTTTATTTCATTCTCGGTCTAACCCTTTAGCTTGTTCGAGTTAAGGAATTGAGCAATCATAGGTGTATCGCCCATGGATTTGGACGAGCATGTAAGGTTTTGTCGCTTTTTTTGGAATACTGGTATCGATAAGGATCATAAGAATGATTCACCCATCGATACTTTAGTGTTACATTAACCCTTGTTGCCTTTGAGGATTCTTTAGACCTTAGATCTAGTGGTGGAGTTTTGTGTACTCTCCAAGCCTGTGATAGAATACATATTATGACTAAGCTTTGAGTGATCACCCCGGAAATAAAACACGTAGACTAGTGAGAGTTGACTGATTTTGTTACCCTCTTCGTGAGGTGTTCGGCTTTGATGTTTTTCTAGCATAGTTAACTTTTAAATTCATATCTCCCGAGTTAAGTTGGGGGATATCTTTTTAGAAATGATTCTAAAAGGTCTACTTGAGGGCAAGTAGAAGTTAAGTGGGGGATATTTGATAACATTAAATAATTTATACTTTTTAGTATCAAATTCCCTTGTAAATATGCTCATAATTGTTATATTTCTATGAAAATGTGTACTTAATTATTTCATATTTTGTTTTTAGGAAAATATGAACATTGGCTGGAAAGACGTGGAAATGGAAGGATGCGTGATAAAAAGTGCACAAAGCTTACACTCCAGAAGAAAGTTATGTCATAGTTGGTTTGATGGAACTACGTCGTAGCTAGTACATGACCTAGCCTAAAAGACTCTAATCAAATGTCAACTACGGGGTAGTTGACCCGTTGGGGGTACGCCGTAACGTTGGGAGAATTTCATACAGGGAGTAACTACGGTGTAGCTCATACCCTTGAGTTACGTCGTAGCTTTATCAAGACTTTGAAGGAACATGTGCTTTATGGTAACTAAGGCGTGGCTCCTCACTTAAGGCTACGCCGTAGCTGGATCGAGGCTCTAAGTACAAGCCCTAAATTGTGATATTTCGTCATTCATTCCACTAGGGACTCACAAGTGACGTAGTTCTTTTCTAGAAGGCATTTTCTAGCTTCTTTCACCATCATTCCAAGGGAGGGTTTGCTTTAATCCGTATTGTATTAATTATTCATCATTGGTTTTGTAAGAATTATAATGTTTAATCAATCCGATATTTACTTCATTATTATTTCTGCAATTCTTAGTATGAGTGGCTAAACAATTTTAGTGCTAGCCTAGCTATGTATTTAGTATTGTGATTATACATGTTTCTTAGTCTTGTTAGCACTTTTTGGATATTCTAAGTTGCTTGTCGCTTGATCCTTGCATTTTGGTAGTGCTAACACTAGTGTAGATCCTCTTAGTTATTGAGTAGGTTTAAGTAGTTGAAAGGTAGTCTGTTGGGATACTAGAAATAAGTTTACATCTATTTCGATTGTTGGGTTTGCACATTCTACCACCTACATTAGATTAGGCACTTATAAAGCGCGAGAAATCCTTTTAGAAGGGTTTAATGTCGAGTAGTGGGATTGTCGACATTGAGAGAAATCTTTAGGATAGTTGGGGTTTAATCACTACAACCTAGATGCCCGATTTTCGTGAGCAACTGGACTGAGATCATAGGAAGTATAGATTATGTTGCGATTATAACTCGGGCCTATGATATTAGAACCACCATAATAAATGGTAATTAGACATTGCAATAGGAAACATCATCTTCACACTAATAAAGTAGTAGTTAGGCTAGTACACCTTTCTCCCTTGAATTAATCTTCTATTTCAATTTTAGTATTTATTTTGCTTGCATTATTAAAACCAAATCAGCTTTCAAGACCGTGACAATTCAAGTTAATAACCTAATACACGTAGCTCTTAGGACGACCACGGATTTACCAATCTTACATTATACATGACCGAGTTCTCTGTTCGTTAGTGCGTTGTAGACCATAGGTGAACGAGTTTTATAAATTTAAAAAATTGTAATTAATTAAAAGAAAATATGCATCATCATTCTTTCTTGGCTTTTAGTGCAAGTGACTTGTATCTGTCTTTCTTGCTTTTGAAGATTTTGGAATCTTTTTCTAGCACCACTTCATAGACCTTTAGGTTTCCAATGAGTCCATCGAAGAAAAGAGTCGACAAATCCTTTGATTCTTCGATGGCCGTCACTTTTGGTCTCCATTTTTTTGGTAGTGCCCTTAGAAATTTCTTAACACAATTTTTACTTGAAGAAGATTCGTCAAGTGCTTTTAGTGCAGTAATAATAGTGTTAATCTAGCAAAGGCACTATTAATACTTTCATCATCCGAAATTGAAAATTATTCATATTGTTGAACAAGTAGATCTATTTTATTGTATTTGACTTGACTATTACCTTGATGAGTGATTACTAAAGAGTTCTAAATTTCTTTGGCCGTTTTATGCATAAAAACTCTTTCATGCTCCTTTTTAGGCAAAGCGTTGTATAAAACTATTTTAGCCTCATTGTTTTTAGAAAGCATTTTCTTTTGTTCATCGCTTTGATGTTCATAAGGAACACTTTCATCCCTATCGGTGGAAGTGTTTCTTATGATAGGTTTGTAATTACCATCACAAATAATATGCCAAAGATCAATATCTTTAGATTTCACATAGGTCTCAAATATATTTTTCTAATATATGAAACCGTTAGCTTCAAAGAGTAGTGGTCGTTGCATAAACTATCATTCTTTGTAGTTTTCAAAATCCATTAGATCGTTTTCAAGTTTTTAAAATACAATATACTTTATGAAACTTGGCAACGTAGCTCTGATGCCAATTGTGGAAAAGTAGAAGGGTGGTTGAATAGTTTTACCAATTAAAATTAAGTTTTGAAATATTTAGATCAAGTTTATGTGAAATCTTTCGATAGCGAAGTATACAATTATGTACTAATGAGTAAATGCAAGAATATAAACAATAACTAATATGAAAGACAATAAGTAAGAGAAAATAAAGATAGAACCGTGACAAGAGTATTTATAGTGATTCGACTACGAGAACTCCTTGCCTCGCCCTACACCACTCCCCAAGTACCTAACTCAAGAGTTCGTAAACACTATGTCCACAAGCTCCTTATCTGGTGGAGAAACCTTAAACGTCGCTTACACTTTATCCGGTACAATGCTAAAAACCCATGTTGTAGTTCAGGTAGATACAACCTAATGTCGCTTATAAATTTTCTAGTAGAAAGCTAACTATCGAGTTCTAATTCGAGGTAGAACCGACCTAAACACTATCCATTCTTTACGAGGGTGTGTTGTGTATGATACAGTGTATATGAATGAATATGATGTACAAGAAGAACAATATGATCTTGGTATGATGGTAAGACTAGCAACAAGTAGCTTGAAACTTGGATGTCTTAAATGCAATATGTAGTGATCTTCTCTTTAACAAAGATATTAGTGAATCACTAAACAAATATCCAAAAATAATGAAATGATCAGTGAACTGATGCTAACATGTTAAGAGAATAATATAAGTATGAATGTATGAGAATGGGTGAGAAAATGATGGAATTTTGCTTGCTATTTATAGGTAAAAATCCCTTGACTTCGCGGTTCTGGCGTATCCCTTTTAGGGATTTGTCGGGCTGATCTGACAACCCGAATTTGAAAAGATTTTGTGATATTAAATCTTGTTAAATCTAGTGTGGTCTTCCAAGATCTTGATTAGATATGAAAAGATCATGAAATGACATTTCATGAAAGTCGACTATGTAAATGATGCCATGAGTGAGGTAAAAATTAATGAGATTTTCTAACAACCACCCTATGGTGTTGTTTAAGCATTCCATAAATATAAAAACACATTTAATGAACTTATATATTCCAGAATTATACATTCCTAATAATTTTAAACATGGTATGTGATGTTAAATATGGTATGTTTGAAGATCATTTAGTGCTAATTATTTAAATATGAAATACTTAAACAACACCCATAGGGTGGTTGTTAGCAAATCCCAAAATTAATTTGTAAAACTATATTTATCTTAATGTAATTTTTGTGTAATTGCCAAAAATAGATGTGTAAGTTATTTATGTTACTTGTAGAAAATGTATAAATCATTTTCTTAAAAAGAGAATGAGTGTAGACTCTTGTACAATAATAAATTGTGTAGATTCGTTGTGGCATAAGTGTAACATACCTAAAAATGGTTTTAGACACTATTATATGCTATTGCATGTGTATGAGAATTTTGTGTTTGTTGTTTGTTTATGGGTGTAGTGATATGTATGATGAGTTAGAAAACTATAGGTCTAAATCTTATATATTTTAGACTTTACTTAATATGAGTTTATGTTTGTTATCGCTAAAACATAGAAAGATCGTAAAATATAAATAAACATTTTTATAGCTTATTTGTATTAACAAGATACTTAAGTTTGATTGGGTAACAGAGTTAATATACAATCCTACATACCCTTCAGGAGCATCAAACAAAGATTGGTGTTTAGTAGGAAGCATGACACTGTATTCCATTGGGATGGGGTAATCGTTTAAAAAATTAGTTTATTCTTCGCTTGTCAAAGTACATTTTTGACTTCTAATCACACGTTTTGCATCCATGACGAAGGTAAAAAAACAAAAAACTATTTAACGAAGACTAAAATAATTTACCTTTTGATCGAAACATTAGACAAGGAGTAGATCTTTGTAAAAGCAAAAAGGGGGTGGAGTTTAAAATGTTTTAGGGTTTGGGATAAAAATCCTTATATATGCATGGTGAAATTTTCCTGGACCGTACACGTGTCCTTGATGATAAGCACTATCTGGATTTCAAAGGAAATTCAGATGTTGACGTTGCTTTTACCCATGCAAATAGGCATAATTGTCTCTGAATTTTCGCCTTATCCCTATTCAAGTGGGTAGACATATTTACCATGCACATTTAATGCTAAATTAAACTAAGTACTTACTCACTCACTCGTTTTTTACATGAAGGGTAACCTGTGTTATGGAGTAGAAAACAATACGTTTTAGTGTATATACATCACTTTTAACTGGGGGCTTAATGGTGTACCCTCTGAGCAGTTCGAAAGTCTCCCCTTCGAACTCTCTCGAATACTAAGCTTCAACCGACTGAGTCAGTATCTTAAATTTCTATTGGCGTCAAACCATTAACAAACAGTGGTTACAAGTTAGGAATTCGCCAATCGAAGCCTCACATCCTTCGAGGTGTACCCTTCAAAGATGATAAGACAGAAACACACTTTGACTTGGTCTTCCCCCACGCTCATCACTTAACCCTGGCTTTCCCACCAAGGAAGAGGACCTGGGGCACTAAGCGTATCGGTTACGTAAAAACATGGGGTGCCCTCATGATCTCCCAAAATCATGTTAAGGCCTGCCAAAGCTATTTCCCTCCTCTTATGCAGTTCATGCAGTGAGTCAATTTGTGTCTGCTTCTATCGGTCCCCGTCACAGCGTTAGGCGACATTCATTAGGTAATTACGCAGAATACCACACGGTACATAGGTTGTGACTCTTACGCCTTGTCGGTAGAAATCTATCCAAACGTCCTCCCTATCACCCACACTCCTTCACTGGCTTTCTTTCTTTCTTTATGCGATTATGTGGCACGTCTATTTTGAAACTATTACCATTAGCTAAAAGACAAAGATGAAACGAAAGGTAAAGTCTAACTAAATCGGCTCAGTACTAGCCTTGGTAGAATTCCCCTAACGCAGTCCATAAAAATTCCATGAATCCCTTAGTGGATAAGTCGGACGACTCAGTAGCAAAGGGAATAATTTGATTCTCAATCCAGGAATATCTCCATCTTTTTTATGAGCATCTCTTTTATTATGATTTTGGATTTCTCAATGGATCCAACTCAATGACATCGAATCTGATTCCAAAGTTATGGTGGACTCCATCCTTGGTCTTATATCCACCCCTTGACATGTGCTTTACTTCATCAAAGAATGTACCAGCTTATTGTCTTCTGGCATGATGGTTTCTAACATCTATAGACAAGGAAACTCAATTGCAGACAAACTGGCTTATCATGCTTACTCTCACAGATTTGATTGCATCGTTGGAGCTGCTTCTTAGAAAACAAGCGAATCGATGGTCCGGAGGAGACTTGGCCATTCAATCTTGTGAACTGGTCGAGACCGAAATTGGAGAAAGAGATATGAACGAAATGAATAACCAATCGATGAAAGAACATGAAACCAACCTGGGAGCAAAGCCCTTCATTATTTAATGAACTTGGGATGGGTCAGCCTATCCTCGGGATCCTAAAAAAATAGAAAACAAAACCACTTTCTTTAGGTGACGTATCTAATCAGTGCGGAAGCTACCGTTTCTAGAATGCTAGAAATAGTTTAGCCTGTCTTTAGATTATGGTACGTTCTCTCAACACTCTAACACATTTTCAAATACACCAATTATCATACCGTATACTTATTCGCATGCCGGAGGTGGTTTGCAGGGTCTAACCCATGTGCATCACTTAACGTAGTGTCTTCGTATTTCTTATTTTTAGGTTACGAGCAACTTGGCTAGATCATGTTGGTGGTTTTAGTGTCATCAACTATTTTAGGTAATTGCGATTTACTAGAGACTAATGAGATTTCATATTCGGCTCGAATACGAGTTAGGAAAGTGTGGAGTGCACACCCTTTGAGCTAATATGTTTTCGACCATGACAAAAATACGAGGGTCAAGGGGGTCGCGCCCCCTTGCGGGGTCAAGGGCATAGCCCTTTACTGGGATTCCATATACTTGTTTTTCCCACCAAAACCCAATAGACACAACATTTGGCCAACAGTCATGACTGTTGTGATTCCAACTGTTTCTAACTTAAATTAACTGCATGTAACTGTCATTTAGAATCTGTTATTAACAAATTCATTGTCTCATTCAAAAGATACGAAAAAATAAAAATTCGTCTCTTTTCAGTTTAGTTTTCTTTTGTCTAGAAACTAAGTGTTCTTCTTTAATTATCCCAATAAGGGTTTCGTGAAAACCAGGCAGTAAAGGGTCGAAATACTTTATTCGGATAGTGAACCGACACGATTTAAGAAGATATCTAAGATTATCATCACACCGTAACCCCAATTTCTAATAGATCACACACCACTCAATACTTCGATAACCATCGCAAAGCCCGGTAGTGCCAATTATTGATTAGTTACAAATGGCTAATGTATACTAGGATAACATGGGCATCACAAGAGGCCTTATGACTCAAGTTTATTGTTTTTTCTTGCAAAAAGTTATTACACAACAAGAAATAAAGACTGAATACATGTTTCTTCAGTAAAAATATCTACTTTTATTGACTTTTAGGAATTAAACTTTTTCGGTTTCTTCTAGATAACAATGGTTTAAAACCTGATAAATTTCTTCCATTGACGGGCGTTTTTGTTGACTTGGATGAAGACAGTTTGAAACAAGTGAAATCTAAGTAGTTATGTAACGTGTTATCATATATTATGAGAATATAACTAAAAGAAGTTCCACTTTTTAAAGCAGATCATACGATTGCAATAAGGTGATTCTAAAATTCCGTCAAATATAACATCTGCCTAAAATGAATTTTCCACTTCAAAATCCCACAGTCGTGCATTATAATCCTGAAAGGTATAGGAAAAGAATCTAAAATAGATTTTATATTAAGATGCTATGTATACGATTGAAGGTATGTGTAAGGAAACCTGATTTACCATGTCCACCAATATACAATTGGTCTTAAATTGGTTATAAGCTAGATGCCTCCTCTGATGCGCAAAAGACAGGCCGTGAGTTACTCTCCTACTGCGATTTTAAGTCGTGCGAGGAAAGAAAGTGAAGTACCTGATGGCTTTGCATATACGGTCATCAACGACTCAAAGTAAGTGTATTTGTGAACGACTATACTAGATAGCTTATAAGCATGACAATAGATGTTGGTTCAACAAGCAAGATGTTGGGACTTATGTTGATGTTGGCAAGTTTGGCCACTTACGAAGCACAAAGTACAAACTATTGAAGCTGCAATTAATTGTATTTACTATATAGCATTTGGTACAAGTTGGAGTAGCAATTTTATGTGAATTAGTTGTTGACCTATTCCTATGAGTTAGTGGTGGATCTGGTTTCACATTTTGACTAATAACCTCCCACCATCTCCTTTTATTTTGGGATATCACGTTTACTAATTTTGCTATATAAAGAGAGTATGTGAGTGCATGGCGGAGATAGACAAAAGGGAAGAATAAGGCATCCCACAAAGGTGGTATATTTCAAAGTACCTCTGACATTTCTATGAGCCTCTTCGTAACGTACATCCTCAAACCAATACCACTTTCTGTTGGGGCATATGTCCTTTTATCAACCCATCCTTTGTAAATGGTTCCACCTACAGTTGTGGAATAATCCTTCTCGCTAAAATAGTTTGTTGCCCTTTCCAACTCAGCAAATGTGAATGGTCGCAAACCTTTGGTTTCCTTTCTTTCCACAGCCTGAATTAGCCTCCTGCCAGCTATTCCTGACAAAATATATCTTACCCTGCTAATGAATATCCCTTCATCAACACCAGCTTTGGCACTTTCTCTTTCTTGTAACAGAATAGAGTCAAGCTTGACCACAACCTCCGCCATTGTAGGACATTGCTTTGGTTGATCATGTAAGCAGTGGCATGCAATGTTTGCAAACTCCTTCAAGCATTTTTTTGAGGTTTGTACCATCAGTCTAGGGTCAATAATCTGATTGAGTTTTCCCTCTTTGATATGATCTTTAGCCCAAGCAGCTAAACTCCATTGCTCTTCACCAAGCGAGGGATCTACTGCCTGCTTCCCACACAACACCTCAAATAATACAACCCCAAAGCATAAACATCAGATTTTCATGTCAATTTTCCACTATTGAAATAAAACGGATCCATGTTTCCAAAAGTGCCTTTGACTCCAGTGCTCACTTAGTTGTGTTGGTTTATTGGGCAACTTTTTTTGCCTATTGAAGTCCAAAATTTTAAGTATAGCAAGTTTGCATCAACAAATGTGGAGGAATTTTACTTCTCGGTGTATCACTCCATGTTGAGTTGATGTACCAATGTGCAGGTAGTCTAAGCCACAAGCAGCGCCTATACATATCTTTAGTCGTTCTGGCCAGGATAATTCAGTATCATCTTTGTGCAAATGATCTTCAAGGGTCCCGTTGGGTAAAAACTCATAAACTAGGCACATATCTTGTCCTTCATTACAATAACCAATTTAATGACACGAGATTACCATGCCTCAGCTTAGAAAGGATCTTAACTTCAGCCTTGAATTCATGTACTCCTTTGTTAGACATGGAATGCAACCTTTTAACTGCAACTTGGCGTACTGACCCGATCTTCCAGAGACATCTATACACCTTTCTGAATCCCCCACGGCCAATGACTAATGCATCATCAAACTTGCGTGTTGCCAGCTAAATTTCTTCAAGTATAAAACGTTGACATGTTTGCTCTAGCGGTGTGAATGAGGAGTAAGTATCATTGATATGTCCAAGTAACATCATTGGGCTGTTTATTTAGCTGTAAAGACTGCTTGTTACTAGAGGAATCTAATCTCCGTTATCAGGGTTGGAGTTCGAAGGCGTAATATGACAAAAATAAAGAGTAAGGTACCTTGGAGATCTAAAAAAACTTTTTAGTTAAGTTTTACCTTACCTTAATGCATTTATGATAAAAAGAACCTGTATGTAACTGTAAATGTGAACCAAGATTTGTGGTCGATAATGATATATACTCTTTAGTTAGGCGTCGAACATCCTAGTCTAATAAATTTGCCTGATAGCCTTTGTTTTAGCTTTGAGTTTGCAAGAGATTTCTTTAGTTCTTCACTGCAAAAAGAGCTTCAGACTTGCTAGTTGAGTCTTGCATATTGTGGGTTGGCAACATTGATTTTTTTGCTCTTTCACCTAGTTTCCTCGTTGTAGCAAGGTTGGATTAGGTGGTTATTACCATTTCCTCTAGAGACAGAGGTCAAGGGTTCGATTCTCACTCCTTGCAAGGCCGGAGGTCCTTTTCTACCTTTGGTAGAACTAGAAGCAGCCTCTCTACCTTAGGTATTGGGACCCATAACTCATGGAAGACAGTATTGGGTGTTACCTTACCTTCCCATACATAGTTTCCTCCTTGGTGTCTTTGACTTTGTACTGTTTTTAGGAATTAAAAAAAATATATGTGGACATAAAGTAGTCATGGGACCAAGTTTTCTTGTCCACGTGAATCAAACATTGTTGAGATTTTAGAGTGCTAGGTAAGGGAGCGACGAATAACACGTTATCTGTCTATCATCTCAACGCTACTTCATGCTTTCTCAATAACACACCAATAACTAAAACACTCTTCTTAACAAAAATATCAATAACATGTTATTCCTATATATGGGTTCGACAAAAAATACTCAACTCACTCACAATACAAAAAAATATATATATACAAAAAACCCAATGGCACAATGTGAGAGGGATGGCTAAGGGACGAATGGTATGTTGAGCCGGTAAGGTATGGCGCCAATGGTATCAATGGCATGCGTTACCGAGCTCTTTTAAAACTATCAACTTTTATTTGGCTTTATTATGTTTAATCATATTATTATTACTCATTGTATATATACTAGACGAGTATTCGTGTATAACAACGAGATTTTATAGCGGCAGATAGTTGTAGTGATAAAAAAAGTTTATGGGTTATAAACGAAAATTAATAAAAGTTTGAGGATTAAACACTATTTAAAGTGAACAAAAAGTATGGTTGGTTTTCTTAATTTTTCAACATTCAACAATAGAGTGTAAACATTTTATATATAGTATAGATACAGATATAAATGTAGATAATGGTTCGAATTTTGTATCAATGTGTCAATTATCCGAGTTGCTTCAATGATATAGTCTTGGCAAAAAAAACACAGATGATATATATCATGAAAGTTAGGATCGAATGAAAAGAAAACTTACGATAAGAAGGATTAGAATAATAATACGTTCGAGATGCAACAACTTGAATTAGATTCATCATAATGTATATTTTCTAGCCCAAAATTAAATGCATATACATATATTATATGCATTTTATCAAGTAAGATAAATCATATGTATTATTCGTCCTCTACATGTCAAATGTGGTTCTAGTGTTACTTTGAATCTTTTTCGCTTCAAATTCACTTTTGAAACGAATGAGATGCATCTAAATGAACATA
>BQNB010190727.1:0-11756 GCA_026074375.1 Tanacetum coccineum | reverse complement strand
AGGTTTTTGGATTTTTTATGAATTTAAAACTATTTAATCTAAATTAAATTCTAAAAATAGAAATTAAATTGATAAAAAAAAATAAGAAAAATACTTTTTAAGCTATTTTAATCCTAAATTACTTAACAATTAACGAAGATAGTTTATGCTAGTCTCATGACATGCTAGACTTGAATCATTAGTAAATGAAAGCTTGTGCTAATCTCAAATAGATTTTAAATATGCCAAGTTGGATTTTATAAGGCTAAGTATTTGCAAAATTTCTTTTGTGAAGAACTAGAAATGATAGTATTATTTATAAGTCATGATATTAAACGTAGAATAGTTGGTTTTCTTTCAAGCTCATTAATACCAATTGTGGCTTTTTCTCCCATTAGCTTGTCTCACTTATATGCATAAATGTTTAATAAATAAGGTTGTCCGGTTCAATTTAATTTTTAGTAACTTCCCTTTGAATTGGAAGTCGATGATTCGAATTTTGGCTTATTATATGCACTTCATGTTTATTGCTTTACTTATACCTTAAAGAGCCTTAGGGTATATGGTATGAGTAGAGTTAATCATTTTTATTATTTTTTGCCTTAAAGAGCCTTAGGGTATATGGCAAAAGTAATACTAATCATGAAATTATTTGTACCTTAAAGAGCCTAAGGGTATATGGTGTTAATAATATTACTTGATTTATGTCTTAAAGAGCCTTAGGGTATATGACATGAATTAAGGCAAAAGCAATAAAAGCCAAAATTTCGTTCACTTCATCGGGATTTTAAGGATAAGGGTGGAAGCTAAACTTTATTTTTAACCGACCTACTTTATTTTTGGAATTAATAAGTATCGAAACAAGTCTTAAAGAGCCTTCGGGTATATGACTTAAGTAAAATGTTGAGATACAAAATTAGGATTTGTGGGAGGAAAAGTAAGTACACAATTAGTATTTATGAGTAGTGTTAGTATCATGACTTGTATTTGACAATGATCTTGTTTTTAAGCTTAGTATGGAAAAGTGAAAGTTGGGGACGATGAATTTATTTTGCTTGTTCTATGATCCGTAGTATAAAAAAAATGATGAAAATAATAATAATAATAATAATAATAATAATAATAATGTTATGAAGTGTTGAGTATAGAAAGTTATAAAAAATAAAAAATGTTAAAAATGGAAAAACGGGGCGTTTCTTAACTATTGATTCTTTAATCCCTTTAGATGAGCACTTTGCTACTTTTCAAGGTGATTAGTTTGGGGGGATTGGAATTTTTAGTTTTGAGCGTGTAATTATTACATTGCGTGAGGACACGGCAATACTTTAGTATGGGGGAATTTGGTATTCGCTATTTTATACATACTTTTTACCTTGAAAAACGAACCCAAAAGACCAAAAACATAATTAAAATGGCAAATATATGCTTGTTTTTGTGTTTGTGTATGTGCAGGAACGGATATGCAATAATGGACAAAATAAAGACAAAAGCGGACAAAACCAAGCACGAGATTGGAAAGAGCGCGAGAAAACGAGTCCAGCGGTGCTCTCGGATTTTATTGGGCCAGCCCGTAACCCATTTTATGGGCCGGGCCAGCCTAAGCTAGCAAAGGCCCAACAATTAAAAGCCCAACAAGAAAATAAGAGTAATATATATTCACTAGTTGAGTGACGTCAGCCCACCTCAGTCACGTGCGGAGTAAATAAAATCACAAGTGGTCACGTGCCTGTGCACTTACAAAAGGAAGGGGCGAATGATTTTTGGGACACGTGGCATAGAAAATTTCTACAACTCAAATGTTACTCATTTCAACTTGCAATTGAAATTTGATCAAATGGTTGTTATTGCTTGCGTTCGAATTAAGCCAGCTAGAATGCCACGTGGCGCCTGAGTAACGGCGGGATCTAATTCCTATTATTCCACGATCCGAGGGAACGAGTATGCAGCTCATTGATTGGATAATCATTTCTCTATGATTGGACTCAAATTTACAACTTTACCCCTTCCTTGGTTATATATACTAGACGCCACCCCTCATTATTCAGTTAGTTAGTTTTATTTTTTTAGTTTAGTTTTGTATTTTTAGCTTATTTTAGTTATGTAATAGCTTATTTCACTTTTTATGCTTATTGTACCTTTCTTATTTTAAAAGCTTAATGTGTTGATGAATCAAAGATGTTTTGAAGTTGATTTGAAATCTCGGTTTGATTATTCGTTTGCTTATTCGGTAATTTAGTTTTCTTTTTGTGCTAGCTTATTGTATAATCCGTTTTTCTGTGCTTATCTTCTCGGCTTATTAATATCAAAAATTCTTAAAAGCTTAAGAAATGACTCCTATAAGCTTTCAAAGCTCATTCGATTCAATTTCAAATGTTTTTAAGCATTTTTCGAGTTAATAAGCTCTAATAAAGCTTGGATCCAGCTTATTAGCGTGCTTATCTTGTTTTTGTTTTAATAGGAGCTCTTATTTTCTGTTAGGTTAAGTTTTCAAATAGCTTATTTGGTTTAAAATGAGTTCAAAATGCTAGATCCAACCTTGGTGTGCTTATATGCTCATTCGATTTGATATATGAGAAGTTTATGTGCTTATTGCTTGCCCAACGTCTTTGTTGCTGTTTCCCATTGCTATTCGATTAGATTTAAGCTTGTCTAGGTTAATATTTTGCTTATTTAGTCATTATGGCTATAAATCTCGAATTAGTTTAGATTATTATTGAAGGATCTTGTTTATCTTGTTTTAGTGCTTATCTAAATCTTGAGAAGGCTTATCTCGTATGTCTAAAAAGCTCGTGCTTATCAGTTTTGCTTATCTGTGTAATTAAGCTTAATTTTCTACAAATTTTCCCATTAGCTTGTAGTACGTTTGGTTTGTAAAATTTGCTTGGGCTCATTATTTAATCTTGGGCCATCGATTTGTTAAAAAAAATGAATTGGGCTTCACTTTGATTTACTGTTGGATCATTTGGTTTGTTTAAATACAATTTGAGTTTCGAATATAGCAATAGATTTTTAGAATTGAATTTGTGTAGTAAAATGTTTTTACATAACAGTTTGTTAATTTGTTTTACATTTTTTTTGGTACCGGTCATCTCATGAGGCGCGGAGCTTATGGGTTTATTTAGCTAGACCGACTTTGATTAGTTGTTGCGCTCGCACGTCTCTCGTCTCTCGCCAGGTGGTTATTCGTTTAATTGTGGGTTCCAAGGGTTCTCACATCGCGCGCGCACCTAATCCTTTTTCAATACTTAGAGTAGATTTATTTTATCGTTTTAAATATGTTTTCGCCATGCCTAGTATAGATTTATTTTTGTCATTAAATTTCGTTATGAGTAGTGAGTAGTTTACTTGTGTTTGCTAAGTGATTAGTGAATTGGAATTTAGGTGCGGGTTTAAAAAGATTTAAAAAATTATTAGTCATTAGTATTTTCTTTTCGATTTACATTCCGTCATTTATTTTTAATGCAATTTAATTTCTTGTCATTTATTTTTAAGCATTTCATTTTACTTGTCATTTTAATTCGTTAAACCTAAGCCCGCACTTAATGAACATTTCACGTCACTTAGCAAGCATATTAGTCATTTATATTTTTAGATCAATTTTTAGTATAATCTTGTAGTTTTAAATCTTAGAATTAATATTAGTTTAATTTTAGTATAAAAATAGTTTAAAACCAAAAGTTTAGCTTCCCTTTTTTATGCTTTCCTTTTTAGTAGATTTAGAAAACCAAATCAAAAATCTTTTTACCCATTCAAAACGCGCGATCACGAACTTAGCCGATTTTCAATTCACGCTTCGTCGAGGGAAAACGACCCGGGAGGTTTTTGAGACAACTTTGGTTAGAAGTTCGTTTCTCGAACCCGACGGAAAATACTATCTATACTATTATTGATTTTCTTCCTTATTATTACGTATTTATATATTTTATATATATATGTCTCCCTCTGAGTCATAATAACCTTCCTCAATATACGTAGGAACTTCGATAGCTAGAAAAGCATCGATCTCATCATTGTCGCCTCCTAGGTCGAAACACTCAGCTTTATCAATTGGAGCATCGTACAAAATTCTTTTCAAATCATTCATTTTACATTCCAAATCAAATAAATCATCATTCTCTTCGAAAGGTGGATCATCGATGAATTCCTCAAGAATGAAAGCAACGCTTTTCATAAGATTAGACGGATCATGGTGAAGTAGAATCTTAATGTCATCTCTAGGGGCGAGACACTTATCCTCATTAGAATTGGAAAGAGGTGTGACTAGGAAAGTCGACTCATCAAGGTTGGAATCATAAAAATCTTTGCACTCGATGTCCTCTAACACTTCATTAAAAAGAGGGTTTATGTCACTAGAGTTGAAATTGACATTAAATTCGAAAAGAGGGTTAAAGAAAGTCACGGAATTATCACGTGGAACGTTGATGGAAGAGAAATCATCATACGAAGGTAAAACATTCTTACTATCACTCCTGGATGTATCCTCAGCTTCTCTTTGGATTGGGACAATTTCCTCAGCACTAAAAGTACTAAGGTGCTCGTCCCCCATTATGAGAGAATCCTTGGGCTCAATAGACGGTAAGGTGGATGTGATTGCAAAAACCGAAGAAACTTGAGGTATTTTGTTTGAATGAAAAATTCTCTCCTTGCAAATAACTTTAAAATTCTTCAAACAAGGTGTGATACGAGTTTGACGTTTAGCTGTCGAATCTGCGAGATTCTTTACTTCCTGCTTTTCCTTTTCATCGTTGTCATCTTTCGATGGAGGAAAGCAAACTAGAGCGGGTTCGTCGGTGAACTTCTTAAAACTATCCTTGCATGTGTCATTAACCATTTTAATTGACTCGTTTACATGGTTTTGAGGATGTTTTGTCGTTCCATTGACATGAAAAATTATTTGTTCATTTTCGTCCCTTAAAATAAGCTCTCTTTCATACACATCAATTAAAGCTCAACCGGTCCTCAAAAAGGATCTTCCTAAAATGAGAGGTACTCAAGGATCGGCTTCAAAATCAACAACAACAAAATCGGTAGGAAAGTAAAAACTCCCAACTTTGACAAAAACGTCTTCAGCGACTCCTTTAGGATGAGTAATTGATTGATCTACTAGCTCTAAAGTCATCCGAGTTGGTGTAAGTTCAGGTAAAGAAAGCTTTTTTCTAAATAGAAAGGGGCATAAGATTTATGCTCGCGCCAAGATCGGCCAAGGCGTGAGATACATCCATTCCTGGGAAATTGCATGGAATAAGAAACTTGCCGGGATCTCTTTTCAGGAAGCTTTTTGAGGAGCATCGCCCAATTCTCGTTCAACGGTATCTTAGCTAACTCAAACAACTTTTCCTTATTCATAAGCAAACTCTTAATCGTAGGAGCAAATCTTGGCATCAAAAGTAAAGCATCCGCGAAACTTATGTCAAAACCCAAATCTTGAAAGATTTGGAAGATCTTCTCCATTTGATTCGAAGCTTTTTCACGTGACTTTTGATCATCACGTCGTAAAGGATATGGAATATTTGGATTAGGTAAACTCTTCGGAACATCAGGTTCCAAAATAGAAATAGGGGTAACCGGAGGTGGGATTTGAGCGGTACTTCCTTGGAAATTAGATTGCTCCTTATCCGTTGCCTCATCGGTTTCTCGTTCTACTACCTTTTTAGGAGAAGGATTAGTAGGAATCGAGGGTCCCTCATAAGCAACACCACTTCTACCTTTTTAGGAGAAGGATTAGTAGGAATCGAGGGTCCCTCGTAAGCAACACCACTTCGAGTAGTGATCGCTTTCTATCCTTTCCACCCTTCGGTTTGGAATGGTATACACTGGAAGAGGTACCCGAAGTTGAGGCATGGTTTTGAAATAATCCACCTATAAATTATTTTGAAAGGTAGTTTGTTGATTCATCATGACGGCTTGTTGAGATTTTATCGTGTTTTGAATTTCATTCTTAAAGTCTCCTTTCAACGAGTTGATTTGATTTTGCATGTTCCTTAACATTTGATCGTTATTTCTCTTGTAACTCGAAAAATCATTTGAAATCTCCTGTTGAACTTGATTATTAGGCACTTGAAAATGTTGGTTTTGAAATCCTTGGTTTTGAAAATTTTGAGCATGATTATTTTGAGCTTGAAAACCTTGATTTCCATGAAAATTATTTCCCCGATTAAAATTATTCCCTTGACCTTGATTTTGATTAAACCTATTTTGACCATTGTTTTGCACCGGAGCAAAACCGGGTGGTGCCATTTGGTTACTAACACGGTTCGGAGGGTTAACTTGATTGTAAGTACCCATGGTCGCACAAACACTAGCTTGATTGTTATCGGTAGTTGGACAATTATACCAAGAATGGGCACCACCACAAGTAACGCAAGTTTCCTCAATCGCTTTAACCGGAGCGGGAGTGACAACTTTCTTAGAAACAATCTCGACTAAGGTCGAAAGTTGGTCTGCAAGCTTATCAATTCTCTCATCCGTCTTATTATCACTTTCCCTAGAAGTCGTATTCATCCTAGAAGCATTTGGTTTGTTTCGTGAATAACGCACTTTTGATTTATTCTCAATTATATTCAAGGCCTCTCTAGTCGTCTTACTCAAAAGATTTCCACCCGCCGCGGCATTTAAGGAGTCTTGATCATTGTCGTTCAAACCATTATAAAAGGTATCAACTTGAGTTAACTCCGTAAATCCGTGGTGAGGACAAGCTCTAAGCATTTCCTTAAATCGTTCCCACGCTTCACTAAAAGACTCATCGAATTTTTGGGTAAAACGAGAGATTTTATTCTTTAAGTGAGTGGTCTTTGAAGGAGGGAAAAATTGATTCACGAATTTGGTAACGAGATCCTCCCAAGTCAAGATTGAATTAGGTGGTTCTTTCTCGTACCAGGTTTTAGCAGCCCCTTCGAGTGAATATGGAAACATCATTAGCTTAATCACATCGTTTGGCACATTCCTAAATCGTAGAGTCGAGGTAATCCTTTTGAAACTATTAATATGAGCATGAGGATTTTCGTTTTCTAAACCATGAAACGGGTTTGGTTGAACCAATTGTAACAAATTTGTTTTAATCTCAAAATGATCCGCATTAATTTCTGGTAAAACGATAGCTTCTCCGTACCCTTCCGTGGGTGCTCGGAGTAGCTCTTCCATTGTACGTTCCGCCATTGGTGCAACGATAGTACGAAGCTCGGGTTCGACTATGTTTGGAGCACGTCCTTTATTTTGACGTCTCGGAATGGTTACGTTTGAATTATTTGGAAAATTGGAATTTCTAGTGCGCATGCACTAAACAAACAAATGAAATGATAAAAGAAATGAGAAAAGGAAATATTTTTGTTTACCGAATAATCAACAAACTTAGGGTAACTCTCTTAAGTAAAATAAATTTTACAAAAGAGGTGCGCCTTTTTCGTAAGTGACACAAACGGTAAAAAATTTTGAATCTTTGGTTCGGGAACTTATTGATGGATAATACCTCAATTGAAGGTATTATTTGTTGGTGTTCTTTTACCAACTTGGTTAATTTTTTATTTCTTAATGAATTCACAAGAAAAATCAAAAAATCCGGAAGAGCAAATATTTTTGTATTTTTCTTATATAATAATCTTCTACTTATACTAAAAAGAAAAATATTTTTTTTACTTTTTTACTTCTATATTTTTAATTTTTGAATTTCTTAAAAGCGTAACTTTCGAAGCCGAAAGGTTCTCCAAATCACGATCAACAAACTGCAAACGAAGGAATCTTAATCACAAATCTCCGGCAACGGCGCCAAAAACTGATTGCAAGTCAATTATATATGTAATAATATCTAAAGTATAGAAAATTCCAAAACTACCCTTGAGGACAAAGGTAGTAGGAAAAATCTTACAAAAATACTACACGTATTAACCGGTAAGTGATTACCGGGTCGTTTTCCCAAAGATTTATGAAATTAAGACCACGTTTGTTATTTGGACAATGATTTGAATTGGTTCGAAGATGATTTGTCTTCTAAAATACTAAAAGTGAGCAAATTAAGGGACAATTAAACCTAACTTTAATAACGGGAAATTAAAATTTAACTAATTATGTAAAACAGGAATCCTAAAAAAACTAAAATAAAGCCTAAAATGATCTTTTTGGTTTTTGTAATACTTAATTGACTAAAAAGCTAAAACAAAGAAAACTAGACTAAAAACGAAGGTGTTTTGGGCTTAAAAACTCTAAAAACGTGAACGGGATTCAATCCCGTTCTTTAAAAAATGAAATTTTGCAATATAAACCCTACGAAAGCAAATCTATTTTTCCTAGCTTCTAAATGTTAAAAGAAATTTTTATAAAATAGCTTTTGAAGCATAGTTTGAAAATCAAATGAACAAGAAAAAGCTATTTGAAATTTATATAAGCTAAGAAAAAGCTAATTGAAATAGGTTGTTTAGCTCAGTAGGAGCTGAAAATTTTGGTTCTTATAAAAAGAAAAAGAGCTATTTTGCAGACCTAATTCAGATACTCAAATAAGCTATCTAATCTAAAATAAGCTCAAACAAATTAAAAGTGACCTTCAAATTAAAACCTATTCTAACTAACTTAATTTTGGACATGAAAATGGCTATAAAGCCTTTTTACTTGCTAATGCAGTTTGCACTATTATGACCAAAACTCAAAACCATTTTTTGCAGGATTAAAATTTTGTTTCTACACCTTCTATAAAGCAAAACAAGAGTATTTTGAACAATGAACACAGCTAGAACTATTTTAAACTAGAAATCCTAAATGACCTAAGTTAATGACTCAGATTCAAAACAGCTTACCCTCTAACTAGATTGATACTTGTTTTAACCTACAAAGGCCTTAAATCCTACCTTAATAAACTTAATAATGAAATGTAAATTCACTTTAAAGAAACAAGAGGACCTTGGCAGTACTAACTCAAGTTAGTACTGCCTTGACCCAAACACTCCTTTAAATTGCATATATTCATTTTAAGCTTATAAGATAAATAGATAAAGCACAAATTCTAATTACCAGATGTTTACCAGCTTATAACAATCCTAAAGATCAAATATCAATAATCAAATAAGCTAGAATAATAAGCCTACAGTATATGCTAATATTTTTAGTATTTTCTTGATTTTTTGACAGTTTTGTAGAAATTTTAAAACAAACTTAAGATCTAACAATCTAACAAACACAATAAGCATAAAACTACTAAAATGAGCATTAATAAGCAATTTAATAAGCAAATCTAAACAATCAATAAGCAAATCTAAGCTAGTAAGAACAGTTTAACTAGAAAATTTAAAATGACAAAAGGTAAATAATGCAGAACCTGAAATCCCAGCTAAACAGGGATTGTTTGCTCAATCAGAGCTTATGTAAACAGCTTATAGCTTATAGCTATAAGCAAAACCAATTCCTAATCTATCCTAACCCTTGACCTTCAAGGACTATTACCCAACTTGATCATCTAGCAGCCATCCAATTCCAAGGGATGATCAAGTTTATAAGAGAGCTTTTAGTAGCTTAAGAGTAGCTTGAGCTTATAAAACAGTAATAAGAACTTTTTCATTTATTTAGCAAATAAGTAGAAAACAGATTTTAACAAAAGAGATTTAATAGAAAACAACTTTTATTAATAACTAATATTGAGTACAAATCATTGGAAAGGAAATTACATTAAACTAAAATCTATAAGCTGAAATTACATAAGAAATAAGCTAAATTACAAGCTATTATAAAACTACTCCTAGATAAGCTCGATCCTTCCTGTGAGTGAGGAGATGCTTGTATTTATAGCAGGAGAAGGAAGTTTCTAGGCCCTCAAGTCTGTTAGACGCTCCCCTTCATCCACACCCTTCATTCCTTGCAATCATTAGATCCCATCTTGCGTCCGTTGGATCAAAGTGTGAGCACACGGATTGCCAGCGTGGCAATCCGTGTGTCAGAGAGCTTGTGCTTCTTTTGGCTTGATTTCAGTGTAATCTCTCCATTTAGAGTGTGTTTCTTTGGATCCCGCATCATGCTTTGTTGTCAGATCTTAGCCAATGAGAAGCTTTAGTGACGTTTTTGATGCTGACATGGGCACTTAGTACTTGGAATCTTCTTGCCACGTTGGTTAATTGAGTTTTAATCGAGTGATTAAGTCGGGGTAAAAATAGGGACGATGGATGAATAGTAACAAACGAGTTTTCGCGCCTTATTACTCTTGTTTGTTTGACTTATTTGACCCGGCTTATAGACTTTTGACTTGGATTTATAAATACAGAATTGGGCTCGGGGTTTTGGTTTGGGCTTTGGTAAATGGATAAAAAGGGTTAAGGGTTAATTAGATAAGAGATAACGACCGTTAGTCCTATATTAACAAAGGACTAACGGTGTTAGGGTTTAGGGTTCTAAGTGAAAATGGTTTTAACATTAAGGGCTTTTGTGGGTATTTTTAAGGGTTTTGTCTTCTTGTGGTTGACCAATGTTGACCAAGAGTTGACTTTGACTGAGCATTGTTGAAACCTTCCGGCTTTTTTGCACTCTATCCGTTCTCGTGTCCGTGTTTGTCCGGTTTTGACCATTTCCTTATGATATTTGCATTATCCGTACCTACACATTCACAAATAACAAAATACACAAATACAAGCATATTTTTGCACATTTTGATCATTTAAGGGTTATTTTTGATATAGAAAGGATATGTGATTTCTCACATATCAAAATTCCCCAAACTAAGTGATTGTCGTGTCCTCACGCAATGTTATATGCTCTAAAACCAAATACTCCAAAACCTCCCCAAACTAATCCTTTGAAAAGTAGCAAAGTCTTTTGTGGGGGAAAGTTAAGAAATCACAAGTTTTAAAACACCCCATTTTCCCATTTTTATGATGATTTTTTTTTGAAAATCAACTGGAATATTCCGACTTTCGTTAATTCCATAACCGTTAGGGATCATAGAACAAGATGCATTTTGATCCAAGAATGCCCCAAAAAGGATAAATTCATCGTCTCCGACTTTTCACTTGCTCCAAACCAAACTTAAAATGAAATCACCGATAAATATCAGTTAAGATGCTAACACTACTCATATTTGCAATTTGTAAACTTTTCACTCCCGAAAATTATTATATCTTAGGTGAATGTGCTATTTTGAATTTCAACCATGGATCAACGTTTTGCAAAATTCTATGTTTCACGTTCCACCCGAGAATAATGAGTTTGAAGGCGAGATCATCCCATGTAGCGACTTTCGTCTCGGCACATCCCAACCTTGCGGCTAAGTGACCAGGCTTTTGACACCCCACAGAGACTAGTATCGGGACTCACGGACCTTAGGTTTCAAAAACTCTCAGGTTTCCCGTATATTCATAGCTTTTAAAATAGAATAGTCAAAGTTCAAAAGCATATTTGAATTTAACAAAAAGAAATTTATTTATTAATTCACACTTAAATTTTAAACATTTATGCAATTATAACCCTCGACCTTTTAGAAGGCTGCAACATCGGTTGTGAGCCGGCAAGATGCAGCAAACTTTTATCAGTCTCGGATTTTTATTCTTACTATGGGCTTTCTTTAGAAGACTACCACATCGGTTGTGAGCCGGCAAGAGGTAGTAAACTTTTATCAGCCCACAGTTTATGTTTATTATTATTATTATTATTATTATTATTATTATTATTATTATTATTATTTATTTTTTTATTTTTATTTTTTTATTTTTTTTTAATTTTTTTTACTTTATATAGATGACTTCTTTTTTGAAAAATTCAAGTATAAATTTGAACTAAGACTAAAATTTTTGCTATATATTACATAAAAA
>BQNB010190726.1:0-11756 GCA_026074375.1 Tanacetum coccineum | reverse complement strand
AGATATTTCATAATAAAAATATTTTTATGTTTTTCTACCTCCTCAATATTATCTTCACAAGAGTAAGTCATTATTTTGAATGACATATAAGAATTTCTTTAAACCTTTGAATCAGATGATTTCATCATTTTATATGTTTGTATTTAATGTTTCATATATTGTAGATTAGAGCTAACTAGAGAAAATAAAATGGATGGACAATCAAGAACTCACACATATGCGCCTTTCTTCATTGTTTAACATTCCACCATCAATCATTTGTAGTTAACGGTTTTTGGTATAACTACATGGGATAAAGTTACATTAGTTATTATGACAGGATGATATGAGTCATGGTGGACTAGCCGTTTGGCAAGTGAGGGGCACAAGTAGAGTTAAATACTCTACACGTGAGGTGTACGTGTAGAGCTTCAACAGCTTTTCACGCCTAAACTCTTAGATAAATACCCTGTTTGTTCTTCATTTCGATTTAGCTTTGATTTGTAACTTTCTCTCTCACTTCCTGTAACAACTTTGTATGATTCATGTTGTTAAAGCTAATCGACTATCTTTGTGTTTGAAGGTCCAAATCTTGTTCTAGTATTGAGATTTCATCTTTTTCTCTAGTTCTTAAACCATTTCATTCTTGAAATCTATAAGTTCATATCAATTGGTATCTAGAGCCAGGTTCTTGGCAACTCACTTATCTTTCACATATTCAGTTCAAGCAGTGGCGGAGCTTGACCGTCTCGACTAGTGGGGCCAAAAATTTTTAAAAAAGTGCAACATTCTAATATATAGGAAACCATCTTTATAGTCAGTTAATACGGATATATCTAGTTAAATTATTTTGAATAAAACTTATCTATATTGAAAAATAGAAAATAAACAAATTCAAAAAGAAAAAAGTGAAAAATACAAGCTATTAACGGATAACTACAACATTTATTGTATTTATTTGTTTTCCTTAATCATAGGCATTTAGTTAAATCAATCTCCTTAATCATAGGAGTGATATTTGTAAACATTGTTGTATTATCCCTATATATACAGATTCTCACCTCATTGGTTTCATGAGGTCATTTGAATAATATTCTTACATGGTATCAGCCAGCTAAACCCTCCCCCTCTTTACCGTATTTCTCCCACAAATATTTTCTGGGATCTCACCATGGCAGCATCTTCTTCTTTTCATGATAGCCTATTTTCCATGAATACCCTGTTACATATGATAACAATTAAGCTTTCTTCAACCAATTATCTTCTATGGCGAAATCATATGATACCTATCTTCACCTATCAGAAATTGATAGGGCACATCAATGGTACCTCTATCTCACCGTCACCCAAAGTTACTATTGAAGGTAAAGCTAATCCTAATCCTGATCTACTTACATGGACTGAAGACGATCAAAGAGCCGTCATTCTTCTTCAATCGTCTCTAACCGAAGAAGCGGCGGCTGAGGTTCTTGGTCTCACTACTGCTCACCAAATATGGCTATCTCTTGAAGCTGCGTATAGCAATGCGTCTGTTGAACGGATTCACTTATTGCGCGATTCTCTCCGACAACTTAAAAAAGGTACATCTTCAGTTTCTGATTATTGTCGTCGATTCAAAGCACTTTGTAACCAGTTGTCTGCAATCGGTTACCCCGTTGTTGAAATTGATAAATTACACTGGTTTCTTTGTGGTTTGGGACCCTCCTACGAAACTTTTTCTACTGCTATTCGGGCCACAAAACCCGCTCCTATGTTTCATGATTTGGTTACATAAGCAGAAAGTCATGAATTGTTCCTACAGTCACTACATGGTACTCCTACACCACCCGCTGTTTTTCATGTTGAAACGACCAACACCGATTCTGCACAAGGTGGCGGTCGTTCTAATCATGGCAATCATTCCCGTGGCAGGGGACGTGGTCACAATCGCAGACCACCTCATTGTCAGTTATGTCTAACAAATGGCCATTATGCCACTACGTGTCCAAGTCTTTATACTTATGCTACTCAAGCCTCGCCTTCTTTGGATGAATCTTTAGCAAAAGCTTTCCATGCGCAATGCCATGTTAACACCAATACTCCCAATTGGCATGTTGACTCGGGAGCTACGGATCACATGACTCCTGCTTATAACTCTCTCCACCATTCATCTCCTTATCCAGGTAATGCTAAAGTCATGTTTTGAAATGGTAAGACGCTTCCAATTACTCATACGGGCTCAACAACTGTTTCACAAGATATTCCTTTAAGAATTGTTCTTGTTATTCCTAAACTTAACAAGAAATTGCTTTCTGTGAGTAAGCTAACAACTGACCATCCCGTTGATGTTTTATTTTTATGGTGGGTGGGTGGGTCTGGGAGGCCCGTTTGGTGTTTGGTGTGTATGGTGAGGCAGGCCCTCACTCACACCCACCCACCTCAACCAACAACCGGAGGGGTGTCGGAGTTGTCTTCCGCCGTAGGGCCAGTGTGTGGGGCTCGCTTCAGCAGCGGCGTGAGAGTTGGTGTGGCGTGGTGGTGGGGGCTGTGGGAAGTTGCCATGGGGTGGGACACGTCCCTTACCTTTGGAGGGCCACTTCACCGGTGTGTGGCACACCACCGGGGTGTTTCCGTGGGGGTGTGTGCAGTTGGGGGAGGTTGGGAGCAGGCCCGTTGCGTGGGAGCGTGTGAGGGGCGGGCGTGGGGGGGGGGTAGGGCGGTTTGAGTATGACTGGCCGGGGGTGTGGGGGAGGGGGGGGACCCCACCCAACTCCACCTGTGGGGGGGAGTTTGGGGGGGTCCGGTGGGGTGGGGAGTGGGCCTAACAACCGTGGGTCTGGTGTTCGGTGTGTCGACGGGCGGGGGGCGTGTTGATGGTCTTGAGGGAGGGGCTGTGTGGGGCTTGAGGGTGGGGAGGTGAGGTGGGGGCGTGGGGTCGCTACTATTACCACCTGTGGGCGGGGGGTTTGAGCGGTGGGGGGTCGGTTTGGTTATAACGATTGAGGCTAAGCAACAATCACCATAACAGCCATCCCCCACCCACACGCCTGACACAGCCTGTTGGCTGATTAGCGATTTTAAAACTTCGTTGCGCTGCTCGTAATTCGATTCGTGGCTTCTTCTCAACCATTTTCTCTGGTTAGCGGGAATTGGTGTGGCGGCGGGCCAGCGGGAGGGTGCTTACGGGGGAGTTGGGGGTGGGGGTGGAGGGATGGCTATTGGGTTTCGGGCGCCCCCAACCATCAGTCGTGGGGTGGGTGGCGGGCGCGTTGAGATGGGTCCACATCACCGTATGTTTTACGCAACGGGGCGGGTCCGTGGTGGACTAGGCGTTCATTGCGGGGTTTCTTGCGTCTTATATGACGGGGTGTTCGTGCTGTGGGGATTCTCTTCGCGGGTGGCGGGGCCATGGGGGGTCGGTGTCTTCGTATTGGGGCGGCGGGCACTTACGGTTCTGTTGGCCAGTTGAGCAGGGGGCGCAGTATGTGGGTTACATGGTTGGTACATCTGTCGGGGGTGTTTCGTGGTGAGCTGGTGGAGGGCGGCAGGTGTTGCTACCAGGCGGCAGTAACTGGAAGACGGTTAGTGTGTTCGGTGTCGATGGGCAATTCTGGGTATGCGGGGTCCCCACGAGAGGTGGGCTCTTGGGGGGTTAAGGGGTAATATATGTATAATGGTTGCGGAGGAGCCAGCCCACCACCACGTACCCTATCCCCCCATCTCGGGTGGGCAGTTGGCGTGTCTAGGGCCCACCCCCCCACATCACCCATCCCCCACCCACCCCACATCTACAGACCTCCCTTGCCCCATCACCCACAAAACCACTCCCTACCCCCGTCAAAAAAATCCCCACCCAACCCTAACCATTATCCCCCCCCAACCCCAACCCAAAACAAATTGCTTTGGTTGTTGTAGGGGTTGGTTGGTTCCGAGGGTGGCGTGGCTACAGTGATTTTTGTGGGCGCCAAACCGACCACCCTCCCCCCGCTGCCCACCTATCCCCTGTGTTCACCAACACCCGACCCCCCACCCAAACCCTCCACTAACAACCCCCCAACTACCACTCACCCACAAATTTTTGTGCGCCGTGGTCGTAGGATAATATGTCAGCGGTCAGCTGTGTGGTGTGTGGTTTAGCGTTGGTGTGTAGGGAGCCCAACACGACAACGCACCACTCCTCACCCCCACCGCCATATATTTGGTTCCCCCACTCCCCACCCACCCACATCATCCCCGGCACCGGGGGTATGGGCCTTGCCAGCCCAACAGAGATGGGACTTTATGGTCTTTGTTTTCCCTACCCCCCCAATCCGAACACGACCAATACCCCCAAATTCACCAACCCCCCCCCGCAAACTCACTCGACCTCACCCAGACTCCCACCGCGGTATTTTAGTGTTGTTTTTTATTTTGTTTTTTAACACAACCCCCCCCGGTTTTTCGGTTTTCTTAGTGCAGTCTTTGGTGTGCTTGTTTTGAATCACACCACTAGTATGGGTTCTGTTTTTACCCCCCCCCCCCTACGCCCTACTCCCCGACCTAAACACACAATCAAAACAGCCGCGCCCTGGTTCGGCTGCTTCGTTGTCAATTTCCTGGCAGGGCTCAGATATCCTTACTGGTGGCTTGTTTGGGTTGGGTGTGGGGCCTTTCGGGTGGGGCGTCGGTGTCCTTCAACGACATCCTAAACCCCGCCCCCGATCCCTCAAACCTATCCCTACACCCCTTCCCACATAACCCCTAATACAACAATTGAAATTCAACACTTAGCAAACACCCACAAAGCTAGCTCTATTATACCCCCACCACAATCCAAATCAGCAAACAGGAATCTGACTTCACCGGTCTGGTAATACGGATCGAAAATAAGGTCTGGAAGTCGGTTCGATACGGTGTATCCAAGTATTGGATACGGCGTATTTTTCTTGGAGTAGGGACCACGTTTGATATCTTCCAGAATATTCACATACTATATCTTAAATACGACGTATTGAGTCTATTTGGATACGGCATATTGAACATCTGTGGTCTTTAGTGAGTACAGGCACGGATACGCCGTATCTTCCTTGATGGATACGTCGTATTGGTCTTCAGAATAGTAATCTTTAAAATATCTTTATTTAAGCTCTAAAATGTGCGCCTTTTGCTAACTTTCACCAAGTACTCCATAATTACTGTAATTCTAAAATATAAACGATTAAGTAACAGTTCTTTGCATTAACTATACAAAATGGTTTAATAACATAGGATAAATGATGCTATAAAATAGACGTTATTTGATGTCATCATTACCCAAAACCAAGCCCGGTGCAACGCACGGGTTCGACATGCCTAGTCATCTAAATGCGACTGTTACATGGTTTGATTTTGTGATTAATTGCATTAAATACAAGTCTTAAACGATCCATTACAAATTAAACTAATAATTACATGAAACCCCTTCCACTTAGCTAATATTTATACTAATAACCTGTAACAACTTATATTTTAAAAAATTAGAACTACATGAATGAATATTTGTTGATATAGGCAAGTAAGCTAACCTAGTATATACTCATCACCAAAGTAAAATACTAGTACTATCCAAGTATTTAACGAAACAAAATAAGAATGAAACCTTAGGCTTTATGAGCTAAGGGACTTCTTACTAAGATAACTAAAATGTATGAGGTTAAATATTCAATTCCTTCTAGATGTAAATAATTTTGAAGTGGCCACACCAATTTTTTAAAATAAAGAGGTTTACCTGGTTTGAATCTGTGTGGCGCCGCGAAATGGATAGATGGTTGCGATCAATCTTTGATTGCAGTTGACTCGACTTAGCAGTTGTAGAGCCCACTAACAAAAATAGTCGCAACCGTACATTTCTTTTTCTTTTCTTCGTTGACCCTAATTTTTTGAAAGTTTGATTGTTAGAAGGTTTGTTGCTTATATTATTTTCCTAATTCTTTAAGATGCTGGTAATAATTTCCTTTAATATACTTTTTTGATTGTGTTTTTTCTTACGGGTTTAGAGTGCTTGACATCGGTTACTTTATAAAATCATAGATCGTTTAGGGATATTATTTACAGCACCGGATGTAAATATATATTTGTATTTTTTGTATGGTTTGAATTCCAAAACTTTTCGATTGTCTTTGGAGTTCAAAAGCGCATTAGGGATATGTTCTTATATTTGAATTTGTATTTTTAGATCCTTATATTGTAAATCCCCCCCCCCCCCCACACCATCTTAGTGCGTACAATCTCATTCTTATGATTTATTATAACCTCTTTTTACAAACAGGTTGCATAATAATAACTCAATAAACTATCTCATCTAACAACTTAACACTGTGTTTACCAGTGTAATTTGGGAGGTAAAGTGAGAGCAAAGTAAATGAAACTAAATTTAGTTTATGTTCTTGAGATTTTTTAGACAAAGGAAGTGAAGTAGATAGAGGTAAATCATATGCATTTTAGCCCCCACAATGTTACTGCCCAAAAGTGGGATGAAAGTGAAGGAAAGTATATGGACCTACTTAAAATTACTAGATAGCCCCTATTAGTTTATTATTAACTCTTTCACTTATTAATTAGTTCATACATTATGAGGGTATTAGAGTAAATTAATCGATTACTTTCTTTCTTTCCTTTTTCATTTTATACAACTTGAGAATATATTTTATAAATTAGTTTCATTTCCTTTACTCTCACATTCTTTGCTTTACTTTACTTCACTTTATTTTCTTCATTAAAAAAACTTAAGAACAAAGCGTAATTATCTCTTTTGTGTTAGGAATTATTACTGATGTGTCGTTGTGTGGTGTTTATTTATGAAAGTTCAAGTTTTAAATTTATATTTTGTCAACTTAACCAAAAACAACACTTTAACGGGCAGTGTACCTGGTCGGTGGTACATTCGAGGTAAGTTGGGTGTCGAACACTTGAAGCGAGGTTAAATCTCTCAATTTATTAATAATTTGGTTATCTAATCTAAGTTAATTCTAATCTAATTCAAACCTATGCTAATCCTATGTTAGTTCTAATCCTAATTCTAACAGGTTAAAAGGGGGGTTTTTCAGTCTGAGAGACTGGCACGGGTTTGGTGGTGACTACAATTAATTCAAGACACTTTAACCCACACAAGCAAATTAACAGAAGATAAAAGAGTGGTCAAGCCTTATAATAGAAAACTGTATTAGCCATCATTAATCCGATAAGAAGTTGGTTTGTTTATTCAGTGCAAAGATTGTTTATCTCAAGGTGGTATATCATTCTTAGACTTAGGCGGGACTTCTTCCTAAGACCTAGACACATTAATTTTGTCATAATTAAAGCATCTGCATAAACCATTCTTATTTATATTGATTATAATTCATCTAAGAGATTCAAGCAATGGTGATCTTGTTAAACCCTAGTTTATAGAGACTTTACCCACTTACTGCTTAATGGCGATTCATACACTAGTAGTCCACTAACCCAATCTTTACCAATTAATTAGAACGTACTCGTTGATCCTAAGAGTCACCTACCGGTCTAACTAAGCTCATAATCTAAAGATAAAGACAGGTTGTTAATCGTGATCCTATTGGTCTAGATGTATTAATCACTATATGGAGAGCTATTCCGGGATCTAGATTACTTGGTCCGTATCACTAGATCCAGTTGAATGATAGGTCGCACATTAAAGTACATAAACAAGTATCATGTGATATACATAATCAATCATTCAATGATAGATTAAGCAATCGAGATATAAACAAAACCAAACATTCAGATCTTCATAATAATGGCTAATACCCAAAGGTATTAGCCTTCAAACCTCATAATTAATACAAGAGTAATGGCTTAGCTAAGGTAAACCAACCGAGTTAACGAATGATACCAAAAACTGAACGATTACCAAAGTATAACACGTTGTATTCTATGGATTGGAATGCGTTGCAAGACCTCTTCTGCTCTTTTTCTCCTCTAAAAATCGACTTTTGTGGTTTAGGTATCGAGAATATGATTTAGCACACTTAAAACTTGTTTTTGAGTTTTCTATTTATAGAGTCGGAAGTCAGTTCGATACGGCGTATCCAATATCTTGGATACGACGTATTGGGGGTTTCTTGGAGTAGGCACCACATTTGATATCTTCGATAATATTCACATACTATATCTCTAATACGGCGTATTGGTCTTCTCTGGATACGGCGTATTGATCATGTTTCCTTCGTGGTCTTGGTAAGTACAGGCACAGATACGCCGTATCTTCCTTTATGGATACGGCGTATTGGTTGTCAGAGTCAGTAATCTTTAAAATATCTTCGTTTAAGCTCCAGAATGCATGCCTATTAGTCAAGTTTCACCAAGTACTCCATAATTACTGCAATTCTAAAATACAAACAATTAAGTAACAATTCTTTGCAATAATCATACAAAATGGGTCAATTACATGGGATAAATGATGCTATAAAATAGACGTTATTTGATGTCATCAAATATCCCTCCACTTGAATCCTACTTGTCCTCAAGTAGCCTTTAGAAGTTTATAAAAATGTATCCCTAAGGATATTTTCCGTTAAGCATTTATTTGATCTATTACAAGTACACAACCAAACACCTCATGAAATAGGAAGATGAAAACACTCAAATCACTCAACTAATCTATGTGGTAACATGTAACTAATTCGCTCAATTGCTCGGTCGTGACGAGTATTCTATCATAAGCTTGGCAAGGATACACATCTCCACCACTAGAGCTAAGGAGTAACAAGTTTATAAAGGTAAATATGGGTTTGTATGATAAGGCTTAGGGTTGATCATTCTACAATCTTTCACCAAAAGTACCACACCAACAAGGCAGCTGAAGCACACATACATGGTCGTAACGACAGAATAGACATGCGTGTTCGATCACATCCTCATTTGAGTTTAACCAACGGTTAGGATGAAGAATGATATAGGGTAGGGATCTTCTAACTTTCACCAATAGTAATAAACCAACAAGGCAGCTGAGACATGCATACATGGCCGTAACGACAGAATAGACATGCACGCTCGTACAAATCCTCATTCGCGTAAAACCCATGGTTAATGATTAGGAAAGGGAAATAAATTGTTGTTAAATAAAAATTATGAAACAAATAGATTAAGTCTAAGATACAAGTTGCTAGACATTTTTTCCCGACCGTTACCATGATAAAGACACAACTATTTACAAACGTCTTGATCATAGACCAAAAACAACAACCTAAGTTGGCGTTCCCGTAATGGTAAACTTCCCAATCATCCTATACTTTACATACTTTACAAGGCAAGTGGCAATATCTTCCACTTTATACAATACTCTACATCATTGATTTTTAAGACGTATCAACGAATAATCGATCCTTCGTGTAATTCCTTCGGTAGTTACGAAACGATTATCTTCAAACTTTCCTTCTCTTTTTTTGTTGTGATTTTTCTAATTTTTTTGATTTTTTTTAAAATCTAAGTATATACAAAACTCGGAGTAGTTTCACCATCTTCACGATCATAATAATTCCGGATAATTCATTCGGTAATTCTTCATTCTTCGGACGTACCATTAATTGCGATGGTAGTAAAAATACATGAGTTTTGACTATTTATACATTCCCATTTGCGATGTGCAAATTTCTTCCAACCCTACCAAAATTGACACAAGACTCGAGAAATACATACTTTACACAATAAGCAACTAGCAACTGCAAAATAAACTTAATCTAACAGGGTAGGCTAAGGTGTAAAGGTGTAACAAAATAAACAAGTTGGTGTAATTCCTAAAGGATTGGCTCTAAGGGTTGTTCTAGGGGTATCTTACTCTTAAAGTGAGAGTAAACAAAGGTTTATATGGGGGTTAACTAACCAGTGTAGTTAGTTAATAAACAACATGAATAGGCTTTTTGGGTGTAATCTTAAAATTTACCAATTTAAACAAGTTACTCCATCTAAATCCATAGTACTCATCACTGTGATCTCGAATAGATATACATAGCTAAGTTCTAAAGTCTACTACATCACCAGCAAACTCATATTTTGTGGAATTTGGGTAAACATTTGGAAACGGATAGGTTAAATCCTTACAATATCTAATAAGGGTTGTTGTGTGCGGGTTATGTATCATGTAATTTCATAAAAGTATGCTTGATTTTTTTTAATTTAAGCATATTTTAAGCATTTTAGTGTGAAAAATAGTACAAGTATCATTATAATTCCCATCCCCCCACTTGAATTATACAACATCCATGTTGTATAGATAAAACATTAAATACGGGAATTAAAAAGAATTAGAATGAGAAACTCCCCTGATATTCGCTCGGTAGATTCTCCATGTTGAGTTTTTTGAGCAAGAATTTGTGTTGAACAGCCGCCTTAAAGTTTCAAGACTCCAACACCTCCAGACTTGTAGATATTTCAACCAACTTGTTGATTTCTTTTCTTTCATTGAGGTCCTGTGCAAATAATAGGAAAAACATGCATTCCTATTTTTGGTACCTACGGTTAATTTAAACTAAACTAAACAAACTATATACGAGTCAGTCTGGTGAATACGCCGTATCATGTGCATGAATACGCCGTATTGCCAGAATTGACAATAATGTTTTTAAAGTTTATAAAAAGTAAAGACTGATAACGTCCAGACAATCAATACGCCGTATGGTATAGAGCGGATACGCCGTATTGATTTCTAGGAAGACAGACTCGATAAAAATAAATAACATTCCGGGTTGTCTCCCGAGAGGCACTTTTGTTTACAGTGAAGTCTTTAAGTTAGACTTTTCTTTACCATTCCATCTCATGCACGCTAATGTCCCCGCATGTGAGCCATTCTTCCATCTTCGCATCTCAAATGTAATCGGGTCCTAAGTTCAAGACTACTTTGTAGAACCCCTTAAGCTTTTGGTATGGATGCGAGATTCCATTCTTCTTATCTTCATCACTTACCTTCAGTAATGGTGGGATCTTGTTGCATTGCTCATTAGTGTGGTGTTTAAACCTCTGATGTGATCGCACCATTTGGTAAGTTACTTCATCATTACTATTATAAAGGGTAATCATCCTTTTGAGCTGTTTTGTTTTAATTCCAACGTCTCTTTAAAATGGTTCACCGAAAATAATATCGCTTATTCCTTCATCATGATAATCATCCATATTTTCTAAAACTGCAAAATCCGTCACAACAGAAAAGGTTCCAAACAAAAATTAAGCACATTCATAACGTTCTTACACATTATTACCTTTGTACACCATCTTATCTTTCATTATAGAATTATGAAACTTTTTGGACATCACATTGACATACAATAATGGGAAGAAGTTAGCGTGTGTAAATTCAAATTCTATCATGCATGAAAACTTTAAGTTGTGAGCACAATCTATATGGATCTTCTTATCATAGTCGCAACAACTAGGGTAATCACCAATTCCAGTATCAAGTTCATCATCCCTAGTTTTAAATTCCTCAATTTCCTCACCTTCCTCAATGGTGGGCATCAAATTATCACCTTGATTTCTCCTAAGCTCAAATGGTTTATTTAGATCATTTAATTCGATGTAATCTCCATTCAAAGGGTCTAATGATCTATTAATTACCAAATTCTCTCCCATTAGCCTAGCTTCTAAATCAAGCTCCATTCTTTCTCTTAAACTTAACATGTAGACCCTCTTAATTAAACTACTATCAGGTTTAACACTTTTGAAAATAATTCTTACTTCCCCAATCCTCAAAGTAATCTTTCATTTGTAAACATCAATCTTAGCACGGGCGGTAGACAAAAATGGTCTTCCAAGGATCAAAGGCACTTTGA
>BQNB010190725.1:1427-11756 GCA_026074375.1 Tanacetum coccineum | reverse complement strand
GTGAACCCGAAAAATGCTTTGGTAACATTAAAGTCCATTAAGGGTGGGTGGAGTGGGTCAAAAATCTCAAGAGTCAAAAGAGCTTTAGATGGTGCTAACTCTTTTGAACTCTTGTCCTCAAAAGATTTCCCATGAAATTGTATCCCCGGGTCAAAAATCTTAAGAGTTAAAGAACTCTTACTTGTAAGCACATTATCAATAATACCCGGGTTGAAAATCTTATCCTCATTGATTGTTGAAAATGAAATATCACTTATGTGAAAATCCAAATCATTTCCTTCCACATAACTTGAACTACCGGGTTCAGGTTCATCACTTAAACTCTTAAAAACACTTGAACTTGATTTGTCAAAATCTTTGGTTTTATCACTATCAACATTCATTCTTTCAAAATCATCTCCATACAAAATTCTTTTCCACTCATCATTGTTAGAATCTATCTCAAAGAGATCATCATCATCATTTAGTAAAGACTCAATTGAGGGTTCAGAATTAACTTTTGGAGAAATTTGTCTAGATACCTCAATAGAAATGTTTTCCTCGTCATCTTTAAAAAAAGGGTTCAAATAACTCTTAAGAGTTTCCTTATGAACCTCCTTCTTAAGAGATGAATCGTCATTTCTAGAGGAAAAATCATCTTCTTTCTCAAAGAGAGGGTTTGAAAAAGTCTTAAAACTTTGGAAATCATCACAAAAAGGAAAATCATAATCTTTTCCAATTTTGGACTCTCTTGGGATTGGAATGAGATCTTCTTTATCTAATTCTTTGTTTGGAATAAAATTAAGATCCTCATCCCCCATTTTGAAAGAGTCCTCAAGATTATTGTTTGGAAAGATGTGTGAAATTGCACTTATGGAAGCAACTTTAGGTGAATGAATAACTCTTCCTTGGTTAATGATTCTAAAATTCTCTAATTTTGCAAAACTAGCCCTTCTTCTAGCAGCTGGGTCAGATATTCCCTTAACTTCTTCTTTTTGTTTAATAATTTTTTCCAAAAGAGATTCAAACTCTTCAACAATAGTAGATGTGGAAGAATCATCATTCTTAGGTTCACAAACATCTTTGACCCGGTCATCATAAATTTCCATCATGTGGATTGACTCATTGTCTTGACTACCATCCGGTTTAAAAACTATTCTTTCCAAACCATCCCTTATCACTAGCTCTTCCCCATGGACATCAATTAAGACCCGTGCGGTTCTTAAGAAAGGCCTACCAAGTATCAAAGGTACTTGGTAATTACACTCAAAGTCTACTACAACAAAGTCGGCCGGGAAAGTAAATCTTCCCACCGGGACCAAGACATCTCTAGCAATTCCTTTAGGAACACAAAGAGAGCAATTTGCTAGTTCTAAGGTCATCCGGGTAGATTGCAATGCGGGAAGGCCTAACTTTGTGTATACAGAGAATGGCATAAGGTTGATACTGGCACCTAGGTCTGCTAAGGCTTTGCATTTAAGCTCACTAAAATCACACGGGATGAGAAATTGTCCGGGGTCCCCAAGCTTTTCGGGAAGCTTTTTGAGAATGATCGCCGAGCAAGTTTCACTCACCGGTGTATTAGCCATTCATTTTCAACTTTTATTTGTTTTGACAACAAGCTTTTTAACATCTTTTGATACTTAGGCATTAAGATCAAAGCATCCGCCAAAGTAATGTCCACATGAATCTTTTTGAACATTTCCCAAAACTTTTGGATTTGCACTTTATCATTTTCACCTTTCTTTTCATGCTCTACCCTAGAAGGATATGGAAGACGGGTCTCTTTAGAAGGTTCTTTTGATGGTGGAGAATTATCAACTTGAGCAGAAGAAGGCTCAGGAGAAATTGGACTGCTAACGCTTAAAGGATCTTTGAGATTTTGGATAACGGAGGTGGATGTCTTGGTGCTCCGCAATAGCACCTTATCCTTGGTCACCTCGGTTTCCTTCTCAGTCAAAGGTTCATTCTCATCATAGAGAGGAGGTGGAATTGGTGGCACCGGTGTGTAAGAAAGTCCGCTTCGAGTCGTAATGGCTCTAGCTTCACACCTTGGGTTTGTGATGGTATTGCTAGGTAAAGTGGTAGGTACCATAGAAGTAGAAGTTGAAGGTTGACTTGATTTTGGAAGACAAATTACTACTTGCTTTGCAACAGGTTTTGGAATCATTTTGTTGATTCATGAAAAGGTTATGTTGAGACTTCAACTCATTCTTGAATTCTCCTTTTAAAGAGTTGATTTGGTTTTGTAAAGTAGCTTGAATTCACTCACCTAATTCAGCTTCAAATTGGTATAATATCGGTCTTCTCAATAACCTGCAAACTCCCCTCGGTGGTTTTCTTGACAAAGTATCAAATGATAGGCAGCACATTTGAGAATTTTTATGGTGGACTTTGGTAAGGTACCCATTTCCTGATGAGGGATATTCACTTGATTGGATGGTTTACCTTGGTTTGATGGAAAACACGGGGGTGGTTGGTTTCGCTGAGTTGGGAGGACGTATCCGGCATTTCCATGTTGAACAAAATACAACCGAAGCGGTTATTTGTTGAAATTGTTGGAAATTATCATGATAAACCGGGGACTCGTAACCTCCTCTAGTCATTGGGCACACATTAAAACTATGATTACTACCACAAGTAGTACACCTTTCCTCCACCGCTTTAATCGGAACGGGAGTAGGCACAAGAGCTTTCATCATGTTTTTCATCTCATTCATTTCATTCCTAAAAGTCAAGGTCATCTTATCCTCTAATGCCGCTGCCATTTGTTGGAATTCAAAGTTAGATGATGATGAAGTAGAAGAAGATGGAGGAGCATTCGTACTTGCTCGCATCACGGCGTTCCGTGAACATCTAACTTTGGCTTTGTTCTCTATAATTTGTAGCCCTTCGGTTGGACTTTTGTAGAGAAAATTTCCACCGGCAGCGGAATTTAGGAGAATCTTGATCATTATTAGTCAAAGAATTTATAGTATGTGTTAATTGTGCTTGAGTGAAAAACCATGATGTGGACACTTCCTTAGAATTCCTTGATACGCTCCCAAGCTTCGGAGATAAGATTCTTGCGCAATTGACGGAACTATTTCGTAATTTCGTTCCGAAGATTGGTGGTCTTAGAAGGTGGAAAGAAAAAGTTGATGAACTTAGAAACTAAGTCATCCCATGTAAGAATAGAATTCGGGGGTTCTTTGTCTAGCCACGTTTTGGCAACCCCATCAAGAGAAAATGGAAAGAGAAGAAGTTTGATGGTGGTGTTAGGTACACCGGGTACATTTTGAGTTGTTTAGTAATGCTCTCAAAATGACGAATGTGAGCATGAGGCTCCTCATCATTACCTCCTCGAAAAATTCGGTTTTGAACCAAATTAATGAGAGAGGATTTGAGTTCAAAATTTTGAGCATTTATGATTGGTACAACTATAGCACTTTCAAACCCCCCGGTGGGAGCTTGAAGTTGCTCGGCCATAGGTCGGTCATCGGCCATTGGAATCGGATCCAAATTGAGAGGGATTGCCTCTTGTCGGTGTCGAGATCGTCGACAATTACTTTCTTGGATTGTGTATTCCAAGGAGGATCGAGTGCGCATGCACTAGGAAAAAGAAGAATTTGAGATTAGATGATGATTATTTTTGGGGAAAATTAATTTTTTTAGTTTTTATTAAGAATGAAAACAAAAATATTTTTGGTAATCGTTTATTACAAGCTTCACGATAAGTCTCTAAGAGTACGCACAAGTGAGCGGAAAAGCTTAGCGAGCCGCAATGACTACTTAGAGAGTAGCTATCACTTTTCCTTAAACTCACCTTATAGTTTGTAAACTTAAAGGTCCGTCGTACCTCGCAAGTACTTCACGATTTGTTTTGTTGTTTATTGGAATGGTTTAAGATGGATAGCTAGTATCCAAATGTTTATTATATATATATTTTTTACTAATTCGATAGGAATCGAATTAATGAACTTTTTATATTTTTATACAAAAATAGCAAAATAACTTCCAAAGGAAGGATCTTCGAAACTCTACTTCAACGAATATTCTTCAACAATCGTTCACGACTTCCCCGGCAACGGCGCCAAAATTTGGTTGTGTAGTAAAAGCAAATTTATATACGTATAGTATTAATCCCGTGAAAATTTCTTTCCAAAATACTTCTCAAACAAGAGAAATATAAGGTAAAAATCTCACAAAAGAAAACACAATATGTATATTTTTATCCGGGAAGTATTGTACTGCTGGGTAAAAGTTAATCAAACTGCTGGGTAAAAGTTAATCAAACCATTGGCACAACTCAAAGAACAAACCGCTGGCTTATGAGACTAAACCGCTGGCTAATATAATAGTCAAACCACTGTCAAATTATGAATCAAACCGCTGCCTTAAATAAGTAAACAGCTGTCTTGTGAATTTTGACTAAACCACTGGCAAAGAACAAAGGACAAACCGTTGGTCAATTTGTAAATGACAAACCGCTGCCAATATTCAATCACTAAACCTCTGGTTCTTTTTAAACACTAAACCGCTGCTAAACTTTTGCCAAACCATTGTTGACTAGTCAATTAGACAGAGTAACGTTTAGAGAGGCCATGAAAAAGTATAATTCGCTGCTACACCTATTAGTAAACCGCTGTGACAGTGGTTTAAATAAACTGCCTTGGCCAAACTGCTGAGGAAAGAAACGAACCGCTGCCTTGTACTATGATTTGTTTTCTAGCTAAGTTTCGACAAACATACAAAATAAGGTACGATTCTTATCTAAACGTTCCATAAACCGCTATAAAGAACTAGGAAACATAAAAAAAAGCTTCAAAGCCACGAAATAAGCTTAATCACTTAAATAAGCCACAAAACTATTATGTATTAAACTACTAACGATTTTATATATGAAAGTTTAAAGCTTTTTACTAGGAATAAGCTTAAACTTGAAAATGTCATACGGTTTAATACTTAAAAAAACTCAAATAAGCTTTGTAACTTGTAAATAAGCTTTGAAAACGTTTCACAAATAAGCTATAACATATCTGACTCTAGAAAGAACCAAGCTTTTGAACGAAATAAGTTTATCTAAATAAGACGAACCTAAATAAGCTATAAATAAGCTCGTGTTGAAGCTTAAACAACACAACCACAAATCACAATCCGCCCCTTGGCGATTGATACCACATGTTATCCTAATACCTTAATCTATTACACAACTAGATAAGCACACAATAAGCAATAAGCAAACTGAAATAAGTAGAAGAAAAGTAGAGAGAGAAACTAGAGAGAGAAACAAAGAGAGAAAGATTAGATTGGGAGGAAACACATACAAAATGTAACCAACACCCTCTTCATGTGTGGAGAGGGTCCTATTTATATCCTTATCCTCCTAGTTGGCGTATAGGCTTTCTAAATGGGTCGGGCTTGGCTTGTCTTGGGCTTTAAGCCTGAAACACGGACAATATTAGCTTAAAGTCCAAGCCCGTTAATCCTGACTAGCCTATTACAATACAAGAATAAATATTACAAAGACGACCGATGACATTCTTGTTTGACTTATAAAAATAAGGCTAACACTTAGATAACTAAAATACTGGTAGATTTAAGTATTAACACTTGCTCTTAGTGATCGACACCCTACTTACCAACGAACCTACATCTGATTGGGTACACTGCCCATTAGTGTTGTTTTAGGTAAAGTCGGCAAAATATAAATAGTAAAACTTGATAACATAAATTACCTACACACAACGACACATTAAGTTTTTGGCGCCGCTGCCGGGGAGTGAGTTTGTTTAATTCTTATTTTTATTAGTATTTTTAGTTTAGATTTTTTATAATTTAGATTAGTTTAAATTTCATCTTTTTAGTTTTATTTCCTTTTGTGTGTTTTTGTTTGTTCGTTTTTATGCACTTGTGTTTGTTGTGTCTAGTGTTTGCAGTCAGGCTAAAATGGATGATCCCGACATCACTATGGAAGAATATATTCAACTTGAAGCTGAAAAAGGTAATAGGCGAGGGAAGGAGTTTAACTGGAAAACTGCTACGTATGGTAAGGTCAGGTATTTAAAGATATATACTACTTCAATGATTTTGATAACGAGTTCCCAGCTATTATCTACAAAGATGGATTTTCATTTGAACCTACGATAAGTACTCATCATGTCAAAAAGGTTGATTTTGATTTCTAAATATCATTCGACGAATCTGATGATGAAGATTACACCTTTAGTTACGACAAAAATACGTTTTCCTATAAATTAATTTCTGTCAATGATTTAAAATATGATTCATGTAATGATTATAAAGAAATCAATGTCAAATCATCTTCGGAGAATAATTCTATCGAACGGTTAGGTAGTATCGTTAATACCCTTGTTGATAGCTATTCCCACGCGTTTGATGAAAAAACTAAAACGAATCATGACACACCCAATAAATCTTTTGCCGCAAAAGGTTTTGTCATAATTATTAAAGTCATGATTCAAAAATGTTTTAATAAAGGGATGCCATTAATTTTTATAATTATGAGTTTATATATGCCGTTTGGCATTCCCTTCGACCTTAAGCGGTTCTATAAGGATGGTGCTTACACAAGGAGTTGCGGAGGCCAGGTACGTTTACTTCACTGTATTGATTAAGAATAAAAGGCCTCCTAAAATTCAAGCCTCCAATCGACTATACACCTCTAAACAACTCAAAAAATCATGTCAAAGCAGTTTCTTCAGCCCTTGAGCAATCTACACGAATTTGGCATAGGGTTTTGTCTTTTGGGAGAGATAAAGTGGAGGAAATTTATACTTATGGTGTAAGGAGGTGAATTTTCATATTGAAGACCAAGCCAAAATGGTCTTATTTATAGTGTAAACTAACCCTTAGCCATTAAGTATCAAACTTGGGTCTAAAGTGTCATAAATATAATGGTATATAAGTTATTATGGCCATATGATCAGACTCATATCTTAATGCTACTTAAAAGTGCATTAATGAAACCTGGACCAATCTGAGGGGTTTAGCCGACGGCTAACTTTGGTGGCCGGCGGCTGGCTTGGCTTGCAGCTAGAAATGGTAGCCGTGGGCACATTTTGGTCAAAACGGTCAACATCAAACTTGCAGCTTTATCTTTTCTTCTTTGATTCCTCGTTTTCCATCTTGTGCATTATCCTTGAGTATCGAGAGCAACAACTTCATGACTTTATCTTTTCAATTATGCTCTATGAGTCTTGTACTTGTCGGGAACTCTTCATACATGCATAACTCTTCGTTTATTGATTGTTTCTTTGTCTTTTCTTCACTTTCCTTGACTTTGGCTAACTAAGAACACAAGATACAACTTTGTACAAATATGAGCTAAAAAGCTCGCAGTTTAACCAAATAGCATGCATAAAATACGAATAATGCTCCTAAAAATATACTCAATTTGAGCGTTATCAAGTTCTTCCACACTTAAACCTTTGCTTATCCTCAAGAAAATCTAGAAATAAAGAAAAATAAAATCCATATCGAATTTGATTAGAAACAAAGTTCTAACATAAGAAATAAAGTTCAACATCATGAATAATAAGGTTTACCCAAAGTAGAAATTACAATAAGTAAAGAATAGGATTTAGAGCACTCCTACGAGCCTCGAATCAACCGTTACACATTCTAACCATACAAGTCCATTACTCCAGCATTATGTAGATGTACTTGGGTTCTTTCTCTGTAAATGGTAGGTTGAAAAGGGTCTTTTGGGTTGAGTAATTGGTGGAAAATCTTCCCTTGTGGGTGAAGGGTTAGTTTTTCATATGTGAAAACCAAACAAGGTTCTCTTATTTATACTAGTGGTTACCCTTAGCCTCCAAGTTAGTTCCTTTGGCTCCAAGGGTCATAAATGAGGTGGAAATGACAAATATATAGTAAAATGATCGGACTCATATCTTAATGATACTTAAATATACATTAGCTTTTGCTTGGGGACCAATCTAAGAGGTTTAGCCGGCGGCTGGTTTTGGTGGCCGGCGGCTAACTTGGGTGGCCGTGGGCTGGCTTGGCTTGCGGCTAGAAATGGAGACTTGCGGTCGTGGACACCCTTTGGTCAAAAATGGTCTACATCAAACTTGTAGCTTTATTTTTTTTCTTTCCATGTCCTTTTGAATCAACTCAATCGAACTCTGTATGCTCGAGCTATGGCCAAAATGGTGGAGGTGTGTCAAGAACAACAACGCTTCTAATATTTCTTCGTTTTAGCTTGTTTTCTTCACATTTTCTTCGCTTCCTACCACGTGAGCTTCCATGAACCTAAAATAGCAAATATTCTTCATTAAGTACCATAAGTTCTTAAAAGTAACCAAAATATATGCATAAAATCCACGATAATGCTTCGAAAAACATGTACAAGTTAAGCGCTATCAAGCTCCCAAATTGCATTTTATCAAATTCACTACTATTATTTGTTATAATTGAAACAATAGAACAATCATGTAGGTTTTCAAGTCTTTTACACATGATTATAAATTTTTCTAAGACATCATCCTTAGATTCTACAAACACAACCCAAGTGTAGTTTGAGTGAGCATCCACAATCATTAAAGTGTAAAAGTTGCCTCCGTAACTTTGAATTGGAGATGGACCAAACAAATCTAAGTGTAACAACTCTAAAATCCTAGTAGTTGACACTTCATTCCTAGTCCTAATGTTTGCATTACCTTAACTCCCTAGACCATACATATCACAAAAGTGTCTTTCAAAGCTCAACTTTGGTAGGTTTCTTACTAGCTCGTTAAAAGGTAAGTTTTGAACTAACCGCATATTGGCGTGACCTAACCTCCTATGCCAAAGTGTTTAGTTATCCACCATGGATGCAAGACAAATTTGTTTTTTGGAGTTTTCTCCCAATTTGCAAGTATATAGTCCATTTCTCCTATGAACTTTAGCTAGCGTTTTAACATTTTTACTAATAGTACAATATACTTTAGTAAAACTAAATACACATTCATCGTCACATAATTGACCTTTACTAATCAACTTAAAACTAACTGGCAAAGCAACGCTTCAAATGAGAATGAGCTAATTCGGCCGCATCTAATAACCGCAACTGTCCGCCAATCATCATTACACTTGAGTGACCAGCGAATCCCTTATATCTTAAATAATTCGACTGACGTTAATCCATTAATTCCTAATCCATTGCTTATATGTTGATTACTAATTTAAATTCATGTTTAGATCTAAGTTATCAGCGATCAAGTAATCATTTTAGGGTTTCTGTATTAGTTCGACTATTTTTTATTTTTTTAGGGTTTCGCTGTTTAATATTATTATGATTTGACTGCTATATTAAAGATATTTTATGTGTTTAATGGAGGATAACTGTTGTGCCTATGATTGTCTAAACCCTAAGTGATTAGGGTTTCTTTTGTTATTGCTCTTCTTTTTTACTTTTGTTCGACTATTTACTGTTAGGGTTTGTTACCCAGGTCTTGATTATTTTGTATTTTTCTAATTGAATATGAGAGAGGGTATAAGAGTTGTGAATGCAAACGTGACTGAGGGTGATGCTCAGAGTAATATTATAAGGGATGTTGCTTCATTATTGAGAAAACATGGTGGTAGGAAGGTTGATTTGTCGACTAACTGTTGGGCAATATACGCTACCTAAACGTGCATTTAGGGCACTATAGGATGAAGAAACTGCTATGGTGTGAGATTCAGTTTCGAGTGAGAAGGATGTTGCTTTAAATGGTGGGGGATAACGAGCTTAATTACCCTACTACTACTTTGAGTGGTAATACTGCCAAGGTGAATACGACTACTGTTAATACTACTAAGGTTACTTGTATGATGAATTATCGTACTATTATCATATTGTTTTGAGCAACATTCCTGGTAGTTCAAGCAACATACTTAATTTAACAGGTTCGTTCTCTATAGGTGTGTCAAATGTGATTACTGGTGGGGGAGTCAGTCTCCTTCTAACGCTCTTCCTAACCTGGCTGAGGTTAATGGTTCGACTTATGTTTTTTCATATTCGTCTAATGGTTTTTACAGTTGCTACTAGTCTGAATACTACTACGGGTCCTAATGAAACGGTTTTAAAGAAAGCATTACATGCTGATGATGTTATTCCAAGTAAGGATACACCCATAGATCAGTCGGTTTCTATTAATCCAAAGCCGGTTTCATATGCGGGAGCTATAACACCTCGTGTTTTAGGTCATTGTATGACATTATGTAATTCACAATTTATTTTTAGGGTTTTACGCGTTTGCTCTTAAACCGTAAACGTTAAGTTAAATCGCGTAAACTAAAAATGATCATTCAATGTAAACGGGCATTAAAAAATTAAATGTTTACATTAAGCAAGTGTTAAATGATTATTATAAGGATAATTAT
>BQNB010190724.1:10000-11756 GCA_026074375.1 Tanacetum coccineum | reverse complement strand
CTCGTAGTGAGTGCAATCTCGTGATCTTGAGTTCGATCCTAACACACATCTATTAATTTATCATCCATAAACTAACAATGTGGTATGGAAAAGTTCCAAACTTGTCTTACTTAAAGGTCTGGGGATGTGAGGCTCTTGTGAAGAGAGATACACCTGACAAACTCGAACAAAGATCTGTTAAGTGTATCTTCATAGGATACCCAAAGGAAACGATGGGTTACTATTTCTACTTCCCACCTGAAAACAAAATTGTTATTGCAAGGTATGTTGAATTCTTTGAGAAATGTCTCATAAGTCAAGAAATCATTGGGAGGGCGGTAGATCTTGAAGAAATTCAAGAAGAAAAAGATACAACACCTTCTGAATCACTGGAAACATTCCTCAAGAGGTGGAGGGTTTTGAACCACCACAACCACCACAAGAGGAAGTGATTCCGATTCGTAGGTCCGCCGCTTATGTTTAAATGTAGAGGTGGGAGAGCATAGTTTAGGGGATCTTGGAGAACCCGCTAACTATAAAGTTTCTATGTTAGATTCTGAATCTAAAAGGTGGGTCGATGCTATGAATGTAGAAATGCAATTCTGATAGACTATATGGTATGGGTCTTGGTCGATCTTCCCCCTAATTGTAAAACCGTTGGGATCAAGTGGATTTTTAAGAAAAAGACTGACATGGATAGCAATGTACACATCTATAAAGCTCATCTTGTGAAAAAGGGTTATACTCAAACCTATATGGCTGATTATGAAGAAACGTTCTCACCCGTAGCTGGCATTAGAGCTATTAGGATTCTCATATCCATAGTGGCGTTCTATGATTATGAGATATGGCAAATGGATGTCAAAACAGCCTTCCTAAATTGTTATCTTGATGAAGATATCTATATGGTACAACCTGAAGGTTTTGTTGATCCTAAACATCCCAGAAAAGTATGCAAGCTACAAAGATCCATTTATGAACTTAAGCAAGCATCAAGAAGCTGGAATAAAAGATTTGATGAAGAAATCAAAAGGTTTGGTTTTGATCAAAATCTTGATGAGCCATGTATATATCAAAAAAAAAAAAAAGGGGGCTAATTGGGGAAAAGTTACATTCCTCATCTTATATGGTTGATACATAATAACATGTGTAATCACATTCTAAGTTTTACAAAGTGTAAAGAAATTATCCTTGTGAAAGAGATTTTTTTCTATGAAAGATTTAGGGGAAGCGGCATTTATTCTTGAAATCAAAATCTATAGAGATAGATCAAAGCGATTAATTGGACTTAGTCAAAATGCTTACATGGATAAGATCTTAAAGAGATATAAGATGGATAATTCCAAACGTGGTACCATTCCCATGCAAGAAAGACTTGACTCTTGAACAATCACAAGGTTTTGGGGGGGTGGGGGGGGCTCAAGGACCCTAAAGATGTGAATCGCATGAAAACTGTACCTTATGCTTTGAGCTTGTAGATTCCAATATGTATGCGGTTAGATGCACGAGACCTGATGTTGCAGTTCGGCGGCAAAATTTAACAAGCCGGTTTCAACAGAATCCAGGTGAACTTCACTTGGACTGCTATGAAAAACATTCTTAAGTATTTAAGAAATACTAAAGATATGTTCTTGGTTTATGGTGGAAATCCTAGCACAAAACTTAGAGTTGAATGCTATTGCGATGCTGGATTCGAGACTGATAGAGATGACACGAAGTCTCAAAGTAGGAATATGTTTTACGTCTTGAAATGGAGGCGCAGTGGATTAGAAGAGCT
>BQNB010190724.1:0-2500 GCA_026074375.1 Tanacetum coccineum | reverse complement strand
TAAGCGGATATAGAGGTGGGGGGGGTTAGTAATAAAAGTTGAGAAGAAGTATAATATATAAATAAGTACAAAGTATTGTTGGAGAGGTAAAAAGTGAGGAAATGTTGTTTGTAGTGGTTTTTTGGTGGGTAAGAGGGAGAAAAGACAGACTTAAGATAAAGAAAGGTGTTTTTTTTTTTAAAAAAATTAAAAAAGTGTATTTTATATTCTCTTAATAACAAACGACGGTATGAGAGAAACACAGAGAATAACCACACAACGCAAGAACAGTAAACTACAAAAGAACAGATTAAACTATAAACATACACTAAGGCAAAAGATACGCTAACTAAGGCTAAAATGGGACAAAAATAAGCAAAATGCAAACATAGAGCGCGAGCGCTGCAACACACCGGTAACCAATCCCTACACAAACATCTATCCAGAACAACACACATAAGCTAAATACAATATACAGAACAGCCAAGAAATCTAAATAAGCTATAAGCCTAAACTAGATACAAAACAGTCAAATGGTCCACTTTTGGCTTAAAAATAAGCCACCTAGAAGGGAAGCACTAGATGGACTTTTAGGCTTAGTGAGGCATATGGTCTTAAAGAACAGCTTAAGGGGTTCCTAAAAATGCAAAAAGGTATACTAATCTATCTTAGGAAGGCCAAGAAAAAGGGGCTAGAAAATGGGTGCTAGCACTAGGGGAGCTTTGTCAAAGAGAAAGGAGGGTAACAAGCAAGCTTGTATAGATGCAATACTTTGTTTAGCTGGGACGATTGGTATAAAAACCCGTCTCTTATTTCTTTGTAATTTCTAGCTCCTTGCTAGTTTTTCTTAATAAAAGTCGCCGTTCAAAAAAAAAATTTAGCTCAAAGAGAGCTAATATTCAAAATTTTAAAAGTTAAAACACATTTAAAACATCTGATATATGTGATTTAAAAAGACAGTTTTTATGACTCTAAGACTTGACACAAATTTGACAGTTTGACTGATTTGGTTAAGTTTAAAGAAAATGAAAAGTGACTAATGCTAATCTAATTAGGACACTTCAAAAGACACAAAACTAAGACTCAAAAACAAGTTTGAAAAGCTAAGTAAAAAAGAGCAAATGACAACTGATGTTTAGCTATGGTCTAAAAAGACTTTTTTTTAAGAAAAACTCAAAAATAGATTCTTAAACCCAAACAACTTTAAAAACAGATTACAAATGCTTAAAAGAAGTATGCCAAAGATTTCCAAATGACCCAATGGGTTCTTAACCCAATTTGACCCTCTTTGGGGTGTTGTGCCAAACACCCCCTTAAGAATGAAAACACCTTTTTAAAACTAATTTTTAAGCTTTTAAGCAAAGGATTGTTAAAACAGATGGTAAGCAACAAAAGTTGAGCCAAAAATAAGCAATTAGCAAACAAGAATAAGCACTCAAATTAGCAGTTAAGCAAATGGCATATTAAGGCAAATAAGGACAGTTTAGAACAATGACTCAAAGAAAGAACATGTAATCAATAAACCAAGACAATAAGCATAAATTGAACATTAATAAGCACAATAAAGCACAAAATAAGCAGAAAAACAGTAGATAAGCAAAGCTACAGTAAAAATAAGCAAAAATTGAAAAAGTGACACTTACAACGGTCCAAGCTTTTGGGCTATGAAATAAGCTTTCAAAAAGCTTATAAAACTTTCCTAAGTGCTTACCATAAGCTCTAAACCAATGGCCCTCCAGTATTCACCATGCTCCTTTGATTTCTTCTTTTTTTTATATTTTTTAGATTTTTGAGTTTTTTTGACACAAAATAAAAACAAGCTTACAAATAGGCTTTTAAGGTCTTAAACGCTTATAAATGAGCTTAACAAACAATATTTAAGAGAAAATAATTTAAATGACAAGTATTTAAGGAAAACAAGTAAATTGCATAAAAATAAATTGCAAGTATTTCAAAAACAAAATTTAAATGACAAGTTAATTAAAAAGACAATGTATTAAAAGATGGACAAACTTTTGATATTACAAGGTCTTGCTTTTACAAAAATTCGACACCCCGCTAATGAACTATACTACTTCTATTTATACTAAGATAGTAGGTCTTGAGCTTCCTTGTGCTGTGTTTGTTGTGTTTTCTTGGTGAGGAGAAACATAAAGCAATCTCAGCCATCCTTTTTGCCTTGGTCCCAAAGTAATTTGATCCAAACCTTTGATCTTGTTGCCCAATGAGGTTCTTGGGGATTGCCAAGGTGTCCTTGGCAGCTTATGGGGTGGGGTGAGATGGGAGTAATGGGTTTTGTTGGTTTGTTGCAGGTTAAAACACACGCAGAGTGTGTGTTGGGGTGTTGGCGGGAAATTTGGAAAAGATATACAGTGCTTTTAACTACAGGGTGAAGTTTCGTGGGTTGTCAAAATTGGCCCCTCAAGAATATATATATTGTGGCAGTTTAAGTCCTTGTGGGGTTTTGAAAGTTTGGGGACTGGCAAGAATGGTCCTCCATTGTGTTAATTGGTTTATCATG
>BQNB010190721.1:0-11756 GCA_026074375.1 Tanacetum coccineum | reverse complement strand
GAGCCAGCAAAAGTAACAATCACCAAACACTAAACAACAAAACTTTTTAAAAGAGTACCTTGTTTAGCTATAGCTTATCACGGCCATAAATACCAAATACCCAACAACACCAACTATAAGCACCATCTGAACCCAACAGAGTTCTGTCTAAGCAACAACCACCATGGTCACACGCCCATCACCAAAACACCCTTTTACCGCTCGTAAGCCTATCCCCATCGTCACACACCCGTCATCATCACACGACATGGATAGCGGCAACGAAAGTTTTGTGAAACGGTGAGGGATGACACAGGTCTGAGAGAGAGAGACAGACAGACATTATACTATTTATTTAAATATGTTAAAAAAATAGATCTAAGTATGATTGTGAATTTGTGATGATGTGGTGGTACATGTATCTGATTCACACGTACCCCCACGTGGTTAAATGGGTCGGGTAAAAAAAGAACGACTGAAAAACCGGGCGGATTTTCAGGCGGGTCCAGCCGGGTATGAGGCAACTTCCGGCGGGTGGGTAGCACCCATTAATGCAGCCTTGGGATTACAATCTTACTCTTTAATTATATTGTATAATTATACGATCATCGTTTTTTAATCTCATGTGTATGTAAAATTGTAAGGTTTTTCATCAAACAAATTATACAAACAAACGTATGTTTTTTATCCTCTTTAATTTGATGTTCATTTTGTTATTTTTTGGTAAAGTTTTTTTTTAATTTTTTCATAAAATATCGTAATGAAATATTTTGTGTTTTATAACTTAAACAACAAGAAAAAATGACGTATAATAATTGCAAAGTATTACGAAATATTAGAAATTAATTATCGTATTATTATTAGTGGATAATTAGCCCCAAGCCTGGTTTGTGGGTTTTTGGTATTAGGGTTTTACCATTATAAATAATAGTTATTAATAAGATCATAACCTACGGAATTTATCATTGTCTAACATGGTATCAAAAGCTAAACCTTAATCCTCTCCATCATATAAAATATCAGGAGGACCAATAATAGTAACACTCCATTCAATATATTATTTTCATCAACAAGACCTGCTTGAGATGAAGTAGCAGTAGTAGAAGCCATTGACAATGTTATAAATAGCATGAGGCGTGGCGTGGCGGCATGGCCAAGCCTCTCGCCTTATACGTCATGGCGAGTAATGGCGTTTTTTAAGGCGCGACTTAAAGCGGCAAAAAATATGAAAATATGTATAAGTTTATATATTTATATCATATTTTAAATATATTGAGCTTACAAAAAGTGTCATACATAAGGAATAAAGTCAAGAAACTATATTTGCATAAAATCTTTTTCATTTCTATATAAAAAAACGATTTTTATCGAAATTGAATTCAAAAAGCCTCCACGCACCACGCCTTATCACGTTTTTCCACTCTTCATCTCACATCAAGCCTTAAGTCGAAGCCTTGGTCTATTGCGTAGCGTGAAGGTCACGCCTCGCGCCTTTACGAGGCCTTAGCGGCGCTACGACGCGCCTTTTAAAACCATGGCCATAGATGCCGAATCAAGAATTATGAACAAGGGAGGCCGATAACGATGATGAAAAAATAAATAAAAGGAATTTAGTTTCAGGGTTGTTTTGGTTTTTTTAGGGATTGGTATTTGAGAGGGTCAAGGTTAGGATTTGGTTTCTAATATCATGTTAGACAATGATAAACCCCGTAGGTTATGATCTTATTAATAACCATTAATTATAAGGATGAGGATCCTCTCATGTTCATTTGAACATGAGAGGTAAAGTTATGTATGCTAGTGATTGTACATTGTCATTTGAACATGAGAGGTAAAGTTATGTATGCTAGTGATTGTACATTGTCTGACAATACAATGTACAATCACTAGCATACATAACTTTACCTCTCATGTTCAACATGAGAAAATCTTTTTCCTATTTATAATAGTAAAACTCTAATATCTAAAACCTACAAAACATTTCTCTCTCCTGACACTATTTATACACATATTTTGCTCTATATTATTTGAATTTATCAAGAGATTATTATGAATTTATTGCGAAATTCAATTGAAAATATTTTTAAAATTATATCTTTTTGAAAATATCTACATACTATATAAAATATATATCAAAAGTAATAACTAAAAATTTTGAACAATTTATATAAAAATTAAAATTCGATCTTTTTCGTTTGAGATCAAACTTTCTCCATGGATAAAGTTTTTAAAAATTTTGATTCTTAAATTCTAAGATTATCAAAATTATTTCGTAATAAATTTCAGTTGCGATCCAAACGAAACCAAAAACATCAAAGTGAAAAATAAATTGGCAAACAATAGTGTAAGAGTCGTTGTATGCGAAGAAAGAACAATCTTTAAATATTAAAAAATAATCTTAGTTTTAACAACATACTACAAAGTTATGTCAAGTTAAAAATAAACGTAAATTTTGCAAATTTTCCTATTCTTTTTGTTAGATATTTGTATGTATGTTGAATATATATATCCTTCATCAATGCTTAATTCTTTTTCTCTACAAAAAACTTGCTAGCTATTTGTACACGTTGCACCAACAAAGGTCAAGTAGCTTTGGTACATTTTCTTTGACATAAAAAGAGAGCAATAAGATTCGACTGATTATGTTCGTTAAACGTTATCAATCATCGTACTTCTGCCGACCAAATGCCTTGGAAAGTAGAACCAACTTGGTCCCGTTAGGATTTATTTAATGACGATTAAACATATAATACCCCTAAAATATTCATAACAATTGATAAAATCAGTTAGCACTTCTTATTTTATGGTATGGGATGGTATAACGTGCTCGAATATCCTACGATCCTACATGCACCCAACTGGATGCTCAGTAACTTCTATGTGATCAAATATAACTAATTTCGGAAAAAAATCACTAATCAATTTTTAGTATGAAAGTTAAGAAAGAAAATTAAAATCAAATATATGTGATTATATTGTGGAAAAATAAAGAAGACGTTTGGTAAATATTAAACACGACAGGGTAAATAACACCGTTGGTTCTCAAACATCCGACCTCATTTCCCTTTTGGTCTCCAGATAACGGGAAACACTCATACGGGTCCCTATTTGACATTGTAGTTACCCGTTTGGTCCCTAGAGCCCCGTAACTTATGGGTAACGACGGTTATCTCTGTCGTTATTCTTGCCACGTCGCCCTTCTGTTGAAGGGCACAATCATCATTTCACTATTATTTTGGTTGCGTCGTTGGTCCCTGACCACTTTGTTAATACAGTCACATTTACTGTATAAATTGTTTGTCGTTTTTCGATTGCACGGTTGGTCCATGTGAGGCCTTTCTTCCTCCCGCACTCCTGCCATAATCTATCAAGTAAATATTGGCTAATTAAAATTTGTTGAGCATGGTATGAACATAATTAATAAATTTTGTCTATACTTTGGACCATTAACAAATTTATTCCTCAAAAAAATAAAACCATTATTACTGACTCTTCATTTTCCATAAGTCATCTATTAAAAATTAAACAAATCTGAGATTTTTCAAACAACACCAACTACATACGCACATTTAAATCGATTAGCAGGTTTAAAGAGCTCATTCGTCTTTGTTAAGTCATGAGTTCATCTACCAAAAGAAATGTTGTTGTTGCAGGACTTGACGATAATGAGTCGACAGATAACAAGTAATACGAATGTACATAATTTTTAAGTTTATTTTTTTGCTATATATTTTTACAGTTGTATTCCTAAGAAGAAACGCATGCTATAATTATTTTTTCAGTTTTTTTTCTACCATGTTTCAGGAAACAAAAATATCAATGTGGTAAATAAGAAGAAACGCCTGCTACAATTACTACAGGTATTTTATGTATGATGCGGTATAAGTTTGAATAATTTTGTTTGATAAATTATTAATTACTTCTTACTCAACTAGATATGAAGCATGCGCTTAATGATGATAAGCCTGATGCGTACTATTACGAGATGGAAGCTGAGGAACAAAAACAATGGAAGTTGGAAAGTGAACGAGAGGGGAGGTTGGATGCAGCAAGAAAACAAAGAGAAGAACATTGGAAAGAACTTGAAGCTATTCGAAAGCTTGAAGAAGAGTATGAGGAAGATCCTGAGCTTGAAGAATAAGATGAAGACAATGAATACGAGAGTTTTGATTACGATGATTTGCATTTGGCTTATTCGGGTGAGAAATCATCAAAGTATGTATGTTAATCTATTTTAACACAGTAACATTTACTGTATAATTTTTTGTCTTTTTCCGATTGCGCGGTTGGTCCATTTCCTTTCTTTCTTCCTCCCGCTCCCCCTCCAGTATCCATTTTTTGGCACCATTTATTTACTTTGAGGTTTTTTTCTCAGGATTTAATTACTTTAATGCGATTATGTTTGTTAACCTTAAATTAATATGAGTATAGTGTGTATTTTGTATGGGTATATTATGTTTGATAAGTAAGATTAGTCAAAAACATTGAAAATTTTAAACTGATTACAACAAAGTTAAGAATGGTCTTTGGACAGTCCTCAAATACCTTGGTGAGCCATTGTAACAACAATTTTAAATAAACAATCTACAATGAAGGATAATCAAACACTAGCAGATAACGAAATGAATTCATAAACCTTATGATTAAGTTTTTTATATCCCATATCATACATTGCAAAAGTGCGGTATGAAACCATGAAGGTAATTATTAACCACTTCATTAGATCCCTTATCATAAATCTCATGCACAGTCTTTGATATTAAGTTGTATTGTACAACCTTTCCAGACAAGTTCATCACCAAAAATGAATCCTCTTCCCTTTCTCCCACAACAAGGCTCCAAACAATGTACCGAATTGACCATCCTTCAAGAAGTGAAGTCATAAAGTCATTAGTATCAACAATGTACTCAATCGACCACATAGAACACCCTTTCATCATCTCGTAGATAGTAAACTCGCTAGATCCAATATAATCTCTACGACCAAGAACCAAACACCCACGCGACTCAAACAATTTCCCTTCCAGATACAACATGTGAGGTATTTGTATGCTTATTATCATTGGAAGCATGGCTGTTAGAATTGGATGCTCATGGTCTTGATGGATTTGTATGGTTGTTATAATTGGATGCTCATGGTCTTCAATATTTAACTTGTAATGCGTAAGCTATTCTTAGTTTCTAGCCAATGTAAGGCATCATTCCAATAGATTGCACTATCAAAATGTACAAAAAAGAAGTACATAAACCGCTCCGTGCACAGGCTCCAGTTGCCTGTCTCTAAAGAGTAAATTTGTATAACAATCTTACAAGAGTTGTTTCCAGCACGCACCACTTTGTAGTCAGGTGATTTTGTAGGGTCAAATGCCAATCTCAATCCAGCACATCCATAAAAATTTGAATCATAATGTGCGTAATCTGTTTCCGGAAGTATTTTAACTAGATTAGTTCTTAACTAGATTATTTGGATGGATTATAGTACGTAATAAAAACGAGAAGTCCTCCTCAACCGGAACACAGAGAGCAAACCATTGCAAGGATGTACCGATTATATAAATATATTATATATATATCTATATATTATATACTATATATATTATATACTATAAGATATATATTATTTGTAGCCAATGAGTGTGAAATGACTTGTCGCTAGTATATTTTCTTGACTTAATTGTGGTTTCTAACGAGACAAAAACACAATGGAATGAAGATGTAATGTGATTAACAAAAAGACCAGCAGGAGGATCTATGTTTCGGATCTGGCTTGCGGTTACGGGTGAAATAAGGGGATGCAAGAATTCTTAGCCATTGTTTTGATACGGTTGTAAAAAGATAAATACAGAGAATATGCAATCGGATTAAGATTTGAGTTAAAAGGTCGTCGTCAGTAAGGACTTTATGTTGTGGTGTGTAGGTTCTACGAGCATGTGTGCTTTGCTTATGTGACATCATCTCCAATATCTAGTGACCTTTTGATGAAGTGAATTTGCGTAAAAGAGTTAATATTGTTGGTTGTGGTTGACTTAATTTATGGTTGTTGTAGTATGTTTGACTACATTTACCCTTAAATAACAAAACCAAGATGAGTAGATGAGAACCTAAACCCAAGTTGTGAAGGACGAATTTTGCAATCAAACTATATATTTTCCCGCATTAAATGCCACGCATCGAGTTGTGTCAAAAACAGTGAAAACGCACTACATGTTATTATTACAGTAAGCGTTTGGCTTTGCCTTGGATTGGACCGTTAACTGTAATTACTTTGCGTTATACCCCTTAAGATTGTGTTGGTATTGATGGATTTTATTACATTGATATTTGGATAAGTTACACAGCTCGTCCCAGTAGGTAGGGTTGATTGCGTGTTTTGCTTTATCCGATTTTACTCAATGTACACGTGTAATGTAATTATCGTGTAATCTTCTTACAGAGTTGGTCCCTCCATTTTTTTCTTTATCCGTTTTTGCTATTTAAAGGGTCAAACCCCCTAGTCATTTGCATACCCAAAAACCCACTAAAGCTAATCACACACTTAACATTTACTTTAAAAAAATGGCTTCTTTTCCATGTCTAGAAGGACTCAGCGTGGCTGCTAATTCTAGGTCTTTATTTGATAGAATGATGCTATACTTTGAAAGGGAAACGTCGATTGATTTTGACTTTGCAGCCGATCTACATAACTTATGGATACAGTTTATAGGCCGCACAAATGATAGGAAGCTGTTTATAAGTGAACTTGATGGAGTGCCTCCATCAGTGATGTTCTACAATTGCTGTCAGTTTCTGCACCAAGTTTAAGAGAATGATTTTATCAAATTGCTAGAGCTGAGGAAGATGATCGCTGAGACTTATCATGAAGTGCATAAAAAGCTTGATTTTGTTTCTTTTATGAAAAATATATGATTAGGTTGTTCATGTGTTGGTTAAGTTGTGATTTCGTTGAAGATGGTTGGTTTAGATGTAAGTTAGGGTCTAGTGAATAGAGTCAGTTGGTTATTTTGTTTATGCCTACTTTGTGTTGTTTTTACAAGTCGGTTTTTATGTAAAACTTTGTTTTGGTTCCATAAAAGTGTGATGTTGTTAATTATTGATTTGGTTCCTTAACCTTTGTTTGGTTATTGATTATTTTCTCTTATACAACTTGGGGACCATATCTACCACAGTAAATTTGTTTCCCCGTCTAATTTTATCAGCAAAACAACAAGTAACATGCAGACTAATTTCAAGGCATATATACATTACGAGGCGGAAATTTTAGTGCATACAATCCTAAAGCTTAATGCATAGAATCGTAATACATACAACTATACAATAACATGCCTGGCCTCTTGTATTGGTACCGCTAGTACTTGAAGCAATTTCTGGATGTGGGTAGATGATCTAAAGTGGTAAAGAATTCGACGTTTTTTGATTAACCATTCACACTTACGGTTCGCAAAGAATTGAACATTTTTTTGCCAAATGACTTTTGGTTGATTAATATAAGAATTTTTTAAATTATAGCAAATTTGGTCCCTAATGTTTCGTATGTCAGTGGTTGGACTAAAAGTACCCTGACGTTAAGGGCAATTCACACGTGGACCATTGGTGTAAAAGTAAGATCCATACGTGGATCATAAAAACTGTATGTTACACCGTTGGTCCCTAAAAGTATTTTTGTCTAATCAAATTCCCGCCTTCCACGTGTCTTCCAAAGGAAGATTTATTTAGAGAATAAGCGTGTAATAATAGTGTAATTTAATGAACATGACATATAAGCTTGTGAATGTCAGTCATTGAGCCGTCATATATGTGATATCTAATTATTAGATTCACTGTAGAACCACTAACATGAGTTGGTTTTTTGCTATTTAAATGTAGTTTACCCAAATAATTTTCAAACATTAAACAACCTAACTTACCCAACAACACCAAAAAATAAATGGCCTTCCCACGTCTACAAGAACTTGCAGTGGCACAAAACTCTAACAATTTGACTGACGCAATGTCAATCTATATTGAAAGGAAGATAAACGATGATCTCCATTTTACAACTGGATTAAGTCATCTCTCGGAGGTCTTGTACAGTAGGGTCAATGAAGACAGATTGTTGATAGCCGAGCTTAATGTGTTTAGTGGTCCGTTAGCATTGCAATGTGTCGAGTGTTTTAAGAAGTTGTCTCAAACCGAAGTGCTTAAGATGTTTGAGATAAGGAAGTCGACTGCGGAAGCGCACATGAAAGTGCATAAAAAAGATTGACTTTCTTACAGTTATGTGGTTCTATTGATTAGATTGTGGATAGTTGGGTAATCTTTTGGTTTGTTTTGTATGCAGATACGGATGATCCCAGTTAGGTTGTATCTTTTGTTGTAATACGTTCATGGGGGTGATGAAGTTGGGACTTGGGTAGCAATTTTTGTGGTTTTATTTAGACAGGGATGATGGTATTTGGGTTGTCTTTGTTGTACATAGATTTAGCCGTTATTATATGTGTTTGTTTAACTATCTTGTTTGTGTTTTGATTTGACTATGTTCTTGATCCTTGTTTGGCTGTGTGAATAAAGTCTACCATTTAGGAGTCAAACCACGATGCACACTAACCTGTCAGACTACTATTACATAAAATATACTATTTGACCATTGCGGGTCTAATTATTTAAATACGTTGACCATTGTTAGGTTTTAGGGACGAAACGTGTTGTTAACATTATCAAATTTGTTGAAAACTAGAGTAAATGATTAATTTTGTATCTGTTTACCGTTGTTAACTTTTAGGGACGAAAGTTGTATTATGCAAAAAAAATTCCTCCTTTTTTTCAGCATTTTTCCCTCCTTTTCCCTCCTACCAGAAAAATAATTTACTAGCAAATTTCATCCCTACCAATTTGGTCTTATATTCCCTATTTAATGATGTCTCAGGACTCAGATACTCCACTAACTCATTATTTCTATTCCATTCTAAATATTCCAATAACATCTTCAAAAATAATTAGATATTGGGGATGATGTCAGAAGAGCGCAGAACAGAGGCTCAAAAAACCTATTCACCACAACATAAAATGCTTACTAACGATGACATTTTAACTTAAATCTTAATCCGATTACCTATTCTCTGTATTCATCTGTTTGCAACCGTGTCTAAACAATGGCTAAGAATTATTATTTCCCCTCTTTTCATCAAAAACCGCAGCCAAATCACTAAAGTTGATCCTCCTGATGGTCTTTTTGTTAATCATATCAGATCTTTGTTTGAAAGTGATTTTGTGTGGTTAGATGTCAGAATTCAGTCAAAAAATCCGCTAAGGACAGGTCCTTTACTTTTGGCTCCACTAAGGAAGCTGATAATGTTAAGATCTTGCAGTCTTACAATGGTTTGCTTTTGTGTGTTGGTTTAGGGATGCCTGTTTTTGATTACGTATATAATCCATCCACTAATCAGTATAGAAAGATTTCGTATCCAGATTGCTTGCTTGATAGTTCACCTTATTATAGTAGTGCTGGATTGAGAATCGCCTTTGATCCTACAAAATCACCGCACTACAAATTGGTGGATGCTGGACGCACATTTTGTGACATTGATATACATATGTATTCTTTAGAGACATGAAAATGGAGCCTCTGCAGGGACTATTTTAACTACTTCAGTTTTGATCATTTTGATAGTGCAATATATTGGAATGATGGGTTACATTGGCTAGAAACCGAGAATAGGAAGCTTATGCATTACAGCTTAAATATTGAAGACCATGACATCCAGTTATAACAACCATACCAATCCCTCAACGGGGAATGACTTTCCTCAAGTCTTATGGCTATATGGATCCAATGAAAATACTCATACAAATGTCTCACTTGTTACATCTGGAAGGAAAATTGTTTGAGTGGCGTGGGTCTTTCTTTCTTGTTTGTTTAGATGATTTTGGCTTTAGCAAGTTTACTATCTACGAGATGATGATAGGGTGTTCTGTGTGGACGGTTAGGTACCATGTTCATACAAATGACTTTATGACTCCCCTTCCCAAAGGTTGGTCGATTCGGTCCAATGTTTAGGGCATTTTTTGGGAGAAAGGGAATAAGATTCGTTTTTGGTGATCAACTTGTCTAGAAAGGTTGTACAATACAACCTAATATCAAAGACTCTCCATGAGATATATGATTGTGGATCTAATCAACTTGATGATAAGTATGATGATAATGATGATGATGAGCTCATTCAGTAATTTTAGGCTGAACATAACGTTTATGAGTTCACATCGTCTTTTGCAAGTGTGTGATTAGCCGTCTTTGTGTAATGTTTGTTTGAATTTGCTATTAGATTGAATACGTTATGTCTTTCGGGTCTGTCCAAAGGCTGATTTCGTCGAGATAGCATTCTATGCTTTTGTTTGTTCAAGTAATATATTTATAACTTTGACTTTTACTAGTCAACATGGGTGTACACAAGTCAAAATGGATTACAATTTGAACACAAATTATGCTGCATACGCAAAATGCACAAACAATTAAGTTATAGTAACCACATTAAAGTTAAGAATATCCAAAAGAAGCAAAGTTAAATGTATCAAGACCAAAACAACAATGTCAAAGTTATATGTTTTTTCACTAAGCCAAAAGATGAACATACACCACCTTCACAAACATATGCACAAGCTTCACAAACCCAAACTGACGTACCTACAACATCTTCCTTTTACCTATACTCCTTACATTTAAACTTCCTACAACATCTTCTTTCGAACTTATAATTCCAAATTCCTTATTCAGAATTTGTTGCGAAGTTGTAACAGCTGCAAGGCCCAAAACGCAATTCGTCACTAGAGGTGGCCTTTTTGTTGGAACTACAAGAGTTGTACATGTAACACGCCCAAATTGGGTCGCAGCGAAATATGGGTTGGGGTGGTACTTCATAGATCAATAACATAATATATATATATATAAGAACGACCAAAAAGTCATTTAAAACAGATACATTGGATTCAGCAAAGTATATGTTACAAAAGCCCGAAGCTTCACTTGTTCATTGTTCAAAATACAAAGATTTTAGTCCATAACAGATATATCCCCAAAATGTAATGCAACCAAATCTTTAATGCATGACTTCTAAAATAACGACCACCAATGTATCCCTTGTCTTGTACCTTACTGATCTCCTGAGAAAACATTGCTTAAAACGTCAACAATAATGTTGGTGAATTCATAAGTTTGTAAAATGTTGATACGGGCAAAATAACATATATAATATATAATATATATAAATATATATATATATATATATATATAACTAAAATACCTATTATCAAATAATATAAGAATAATATTCCGTAAAGAAATGAAAATCACTTTAGGAAAAGTGATGACCAAATCTTCTCGAGTCGTATCCCGACGAAGCATGAATTAAGAATCTCGTTTATGTTTGTGATCGCGTGATTTGAAAACTAAGAACTAAGGCAATTAAGATTTAAGCAAATACAAGAAAAGGCAACTAAAAACTATGGCAATTAAGATTTAAGCACGAAAACGATAACGAGAATCTAAAAACGAGACTTAAAAACCTAAATTATTAAATTTTAACCCTAAAAATACAAATTTAATTTTTTAAAGTCATAAATGATTAAAAATAATTTAAAAAAAATAATTATATTATTTTGACTTTTATTTAATTTTTTATTAATTAAAAACTGTTTTAATCTAAAATTATTATAAAAAATATTAAACTAATTTATAAAAATCTAAAAAAATTAGGAAAAGTACTTTTAACTATTCTAATTCTAAGAAAAATAAATTGGGTTCAACA
>BQNB010190718.1:0-11757 GCA_026074375.1 Tanacetum coccineum | reverse complement strand
TCCCTTTTGAAAAACAAAACGATGATCTCAAAAAGAGACTTGCGAAAAATAACAAAGCAAAAATGTTTATTTACAACGCTTTGCCTAGGAAAGAATATGAAAGAATTTTTATGTGTAATACGGCAAAAGAAATTTGGAAAACCTTGTTAATCACCCATCAAGGTAATAGTCAAGTCAAAGATAACAAGATATTAAACTTTGGTACAATAATATAAACAATTCGTCATTTCCAAAGACGAATATATAGATAGTGCTTTTGCTAGATTTAATACTATTGTTACTGGTTTAAAAGCTCTTGATGAAGGTTACTCTAGTAAGAACTACGTTAGGAAGTTTCTTAGGGCTCTACATCCTAAATAGAGAGCAAAAGTCATGACAATCGAAGAGTCGAAAGGCTTGACATCACTATCACTTGATGAACTCATCGAAAACTTTAAAGTTTATGAGATGATCATCAAGAAAGATTCTGAAATAGTCAAAGCTAAAGGTGAAAGGAAATCCCTTGCTTTGAAGGCTAAAAAGGAATCTTGTGATGAAAAAAGTTCGACTTACGGAAGCGAAGACGAAGAGTATGCCATGGCGGTTAGAGACTTCAAGAAGTTCTTCAAGAGAAGAGGTAGGTTCATGAGACAACCGCGGAATGACAAAAAGATATTCCAAAGAAGCCGAGACGACAAGAACAGTAAAAGTGATAGGAAATGTTTTAGATGCGGAGACCCGAATCATCTTATCCGATAATGTTCGAAACCACCGAGAGACAAGAACCAAAAAGCCTTCGTCGGAGGATCTTGGAGCGATAGCGGCGAGGAAGATAATGAAAAGGCCAAAGACGAAACGTGTCTCATGGCTCATGCATCTAGCGAGATACATTCTGAATCCTCTTCCTTTAGTGATGAAAACTCGTCAATAGATGATATCATTTTAGATAGTGAATACAAAAAGTTGTGTAAGATGAGTCTAAAAATAATCACCAAGAGCAAACATTTAAAAGCTATTAGAAATAGTTTAAAAATTGAAATTAGTGAGCTAAAAGAAAAGTTGTCTAGACTCGAGAGAAAAAAGGGAGTTGATCTCGAGTGTACAATGTGTCAAACACTTAAGATTGACAATGAAAACTCAAAGAGGAAGCCCTTAAGCTAACTCAATTTCAAAAGAGTACACACTCACTAAATGAAATGTTAAGTCTTCAAAAACCATCCGGAGATAAATCGGGTCTTGGGTTTAACTCATTTGAAGCATCAACAAGTGGGACTAAGAAAACAGTATTTGTGAAATCTAAAAATGAAACGCTCTCTGGTGGCGGTCCCCTGATAACTGATAGCAGCCCCCTTAAAGTAGAAACGACCCCCAAAGCAAGTCAGGGACTGCCGGTCTGTTCATCAGAAAAGAAAAATCTGTCTCTTTTCAGAAATTTGTTTAGGGTCTTAGACCAAAACATATAATGGTAAATAACATTAAAATTCCTGTTGCTAGTGATAATGAAGTTAAACAATTCTATAAACCTTCACTAAAACCCGGAGTTGGATTTTCTAAACCGAACTTTAGGTCAAAAACTCCACCTCCTATGAGAATTAATAATTCTTATCCTCGATCTAGAACTCCGTAACCAAAAAGAAATATTGGACGACAAAATCATCTAAATGGCTTTCTCGTAACTTGGAATAACTTCCAACCTTAAAGTTACATGCCATGGGGAACGTGTCCTTCATTTTCACATCCTAACCAAATACAACAAATGTAAGGGATGTTTAATGCTAACAACTTTGGACCCATGAGATATTAGGGACCAAATGTTTGAGTTATTGTGTTATATAAATAGATATGCCTTGGGATCAATTTGGAGCCCGACGAGTGGATAAAAGATACCGGATGCTCTAAATAGATGACGGGAAACTGAAAGCTCTTCTAAACTTACAAGGCATACAATAGAGGTAATGTCATTTTTGATAGTAATCTTCGCGGTAACATCATTGGAAAAGGTATGATCTCTAATGAATCTATTAATATAGAAAATGTAGAGCATGTAGATAATTTAAGATTTAACTTGCTAAGTGTAGGTCAAATATGTGATAATAAATGTAAAGTAATTTTCTCTGAACATGATAGCAAAATTACTAAGGATAGAAAAGTATAGGTAGAGGTATTAGGAAAGGCGGCTTGTATGTGATGAAATTAGGAAAGAAGCCGAAAGACAAACTTTGTTTTACAATGATTATAAAAAACTTCACTTTGTGGCTTGGAGATTATGTCACACAAATATGCGTCTAATTCAATCGTTGGCATCTAAGGAACTAGTTAGGAATTTACCTAAGCTTAGGTTTGATCAAAAATTTTGTGATGCTTGCAAAATTGGAAAACAAGCTCACGCTAGTCACAAATCTAAGAATATAGTCTCAACGACTATATGCTTAGAACTCCTTCACATGGATCTTTTTGGTCCATCCGCCGTACAGAGTTACGAAAGAAACATCCACACCTTAGTAATAGTAGACAACTATTCTAGGTATACTTGGCCAGAGTTCTTAAAAACCAAAATCGAGGCTTTCGAGCAATTTGAAATCTTTGGTAAGAAAATTCAAAACCAACTAGGTTGTTCAATAGTGTCAATTAGGATGGAGCATGGTATGGAATTTGATAATGAAGTGCAATTTGGAGAGTTTTGTAATGCCAATGGTATTACACATAACTTCTTGGCTCCATGCACCCCCACAATCAAATGACGTGGTAGAAAGGAAAAATAGGACACTACAAGAAATTAGTAGAACAATGTTGAATGTACAATCATTGCCATAAACATTTTGGTGTAATGCCGTATACACATCATCTTATATTCTCAACTGAATTCTAATTAGAGCCATCTTAGGAAATAACCATACGAACTCTTGAGAGGTAGGAAACCTACTCTTGACTATTTCATAGTGTTTGGAAGCAAGTACTTCATTCTAAACACCAAAGATTACCTCGTCAAGTTTGACCCAAAGTCATACAAAGGTGTTTTCCTAGGTTATTTCAAAAATAGTAAAGTCTACATCATACTTAACAAACATACCATGAAAATTGAAGAATTACTTAACGTGACATTCGATGGAACTCCTCCTCCATCTAAAACATCACCCTTGATGGATGATGACTTAGATGAAGAAGAAGCAATTAAGGAAACCAAAAAGAAAAACTTAGAAAATAACATTGAGGATGAAACTTTAGAAGTTGACGAAATTGTCAACATTAAAGAATCTAAGAACCATCCATTAGACAAAGTCATAGGAAACCTTTATCAAAGAACTCTTAGGTCTCAAGCCCAAAACCAAAGTAACTTCTTTTGTTTTATATCAACTATAGAACCTAAGAATGTGAATGAAGCCTTAAAGGATGACAGTTGGATAATTGCAATGCAATAAGAATTAAATCAATTCATTACACATGATGTTTGAGAGTTTGTACCACACCTTAAGAGTAAAAAAATTATAGGAACTAAGTGGGTGTATAGAAATAAGTTAGACGCGAACGGTATAGTATCTCGAAATATGGCTAGGTTAGTAGCTCAAGGTTATAATCAACAAGAAGGAATCAATTATGATGAAACTTATGCTCCTATAGCTAGATTAGAATCCATTAGGATTTTATAAGCCTATTCTTGTGCCTTATATTTTAAATTATTTCAAATGGACATAAAAAGTGCATTCCTAAATGGTTTTATCAGTGAGGAGGTATACGTTCCGGGCACAACCTCCGGGATTCATTGATTTCGAAAAACCAAATCATGTTTATAAACTCAAGAAAGCTTTGTATGGTCTTAAACAAGCTCCTAAAGCTTGTTATGATAGATTAAAAGCTTTTCTTATTAAACATGAGTACAACATGGGAATGGTAGATAACACACTTTTTACAAAGAAGAAAAGTTCAAATCTCATCATTGTTCAAATATATGTCGACGACATTATATTCGATTCAACTTGTCAAGAGTTGTGTGATGACTTCGTCAAAATCATGCACGACAAGTTTGAGATGAGCATGATGGGTGAACTAAACTTCTTCCTAGGATTACAAATAAAACAAATGGAAGATCGCATATTCTTTAATCAATCTAAATATATTAAAGAAATGCTTTAGAAATTTGGATTAGAAGATTCTAAACCAATGAAAACACCCATGTCCTCGGATACAAAACTCACGAAAGATGAAGAGTGTGACTCCGTAGATAGTACGAAGTATCGAGGCATGATAGGTAGTTTATTATACCTAACGAAAAGTAGGCCTGATATCATGTTTAGTGTCTTCCTTTGTGCACGCTTCTAAGAGGATCCCAAAACTTCTCATCTTGAAGAGGTTAAGCGTATCTTCCAATACATTAAAAGCACTACACACTTAGGATTATGGTATCCTATGGGGACCGGCATAGAAACTGATATGCCGACTCTGATCATGCGAGAGATTATGTGGACCAAAAAAGCACTAGCGGTATTTGTACATTCGTAGGATGTTGTCTAACATCATGGTTCTCGAAGAAACAAACCGCTCTTGCTATATCCACAACCGAATCCGAATACGTAAGCGTCGAAAAGGAATGTCAAAAAGCACTATGGATGAAACAAGCTCTCATCGACTACGTCATTCAACTCGGCGACGTTCCGATCATCTGCGACAACAAAGGCGCGATTGACCTAAGCAAAAACCCGGTGCAACACTCGCGGACGAAACACATCGAAATTCGTCACCATTTCCTTCAGGACAATGTCCAAAAAGGAAACATCTCCATCGAAAAAGTCTCATCTGAAGATAACATCGCTGACATTCTCACTAAACCCCTCAAGCGTGAATCATTCAATCATATTCATCTTGGTTTAGGAATGATGAAACACATTCCGTAAATAAGTCTCTTCTTTTCTTCTAAGTCTCGATTCTATTCTATGTTCTATTCCATGTCTTGACAACTTAATTACTTCATCCGAAGTATTTTAAGCATTTTTAATTAGCGAAATGCAAATATAAACATCACTCCTTTCAAAATATTAGTCCAAATTTTTGTCTAAAACCCTCTACTAGAGGCGGCCCCCTAATTAAATCAGGCGGCCCCCATATCGATATGGGACTGCCACTAGTGAGACATGATATGTCTGCACATCTCTTTTTGTAAAACATAAAACCAAACACCCTTTTTCTGCAGACATGCGACGAACACGAACAAAGACCCACCAAAACTCAAAATCATAACCCTAAAACTTAAAATTGTAAGATCAATCAACCATCAATAATATCAATCTTAACATCATAAACATCATCAATTGTAAGCTATTTCATCACTTTTCTTCTTTATCTGAATCTAGGATTCAATTGAACTCAAAATCACAAATTTGATAATTTTTTTGAGTGTTATTATGCAATTAAGACTAGAATATCACAATGTATAACTATTATGCTTCCCGTAGACGTAGGATTTGCATAACTGAGTGTGCTTGAAAAAAATTTCTTCATGAACAAAAACCCAATTTATTTTCAAAAAATTTTCACGTTAGGAACATCATAAAAATGTTTTAATGCATTGTTAATACATTCCAAAAATGTTTTTGCATTCATGGATAATAATCTCATGACCATCGATCGAGATATATAGTCAATATATATTTTCAACATGTTTGGATGAGCAAAATTAAATTAAGGAGTGTTTGGGTTAACTCATAGGTTTCTTTAGAGTCAAGTTAACTACCATTCCACATGTGTTGCATATAGACACACACTAGGCAATAATACTTAAAACCTTAATGTCAAAGAAATATATATATTAAGAATTCCTCTTATTGTTAATTAGGTGAAGAAGATGCATACATATAATGAGTATATCCTTACAACAAAATTCCATACCCACCATCTCTTTAAAATGTCATTTCTAAAAATATCTAATCAACCAATTCATGAAGGTAGAATTGTTGATACAATATTCGACCATAAGGTCAACTTAGAATAGATTCTACTCAATGCAGGATTTCACTCCTTCCTCCACTTAAGTGGAAATTTCTATCCAAAATTCATAATCGAATTTTATCAAACATTCGAACTTGTTTTAATTGATGATCTTTGGATCATATTCTTTGCAATCAATGGAAAAGCCATAGCCCCAAACAATATTCACAAAAATGAACTCCGCTATGATATGAGATCTTGGAATGAAATCATCCAAGATAATGCCTTTGGTATTGGAGAAAACTCCAACTATCTTTCCGCATCTTCATGTCACATGATATATTGTATCATGAGGAGCATACCTTACAATTTCACTTACTTCTTAGCCAAACGAATTGTAAGCATTAAAAATCAACCTAACTCTCCAATGCCTTATGACATGCTGCTAACTCGTCTTTATAACTACCTCATTCTAATGAAACCTTGCCTCCAAAGATCCAAATACATGGTCTACCCTCATTCCACGAGAACTTGGGAGCGTTCTGAGCGGTTCTATGTCAACGCTTGAACATCAACAAATGAAGAAGAAGATGATGAGTAGGTGATCACAAATGTGATTTAGGATTAAACTATCTCAACTTGATTGTATCTATTTCTTTTAAACTATGATAAATACTTTCTACTTAGATATTTTATGTTCATTGATACTATGCTATCTTAAATCTCTAAGTTATGAATTCATGCTTAAATCTCTTGTTACTTGTATAATGCATGTTTGATGCCTTACCTTGCTTACTTTGCCTATCATTTGCTTGAACTATACTAGCTTGCTTGACCTAATTGATATGTAGCTAGATTATTTGATTCTTGGAAAATTGGAATTAGTGCAAACAACTATCTCCAGCCTTCTTATTTCTACACAAAATTGAAATACATGAAATACTGGTAAAATTTCATAAACCTCAAAAAACGGTCCCTAAAAACATAGGACGGCTCCCAAATATATCTGGGATCGCCTAGTGTTTACAGGACCGCCCTCAGCAGGGTTACGAAACTTTTTCTGTTTCCTCTTTTTCTGCAACTTTAACCCTCTCTATATTAGCCTTAGATGGTATTTCTCTGTTTAGACAAACATATTTTGGAACCTTTAGTCATCTAATACCATGCTTTTACAAAACTACATCACCTCTTCCACTACATAAACCACTCATTTTCTTCATTCTTCATCATCATCTTGTCTTCTTCACTTCTACCATTCTTTACTCTTCATGTCTTCTTCAAACCCACTCCAAACTTCTCAAGAAAACCTAGAATCTCGGTAAGACAAGTTTGGAGAAGAACCACTTCTTTACCACAATCACCACCTCAATCTCAAATTGGCTCACCACCACCTCCTCCAAGAGTTGCTAACTCTCAACCTTTACCACCATCTTCTCAAAATCTGCTTATGGATCAAATGGTGAATCAACTTCATTATATTTCACATCTACTTGAAACCAACCTCCAACATTCAACTAATGCTTATTCCCAAGCACCACCATCTCTACAATCCCTACCAACAACCTTGATTCGCCCTGCTACTCTTGACCAAGTCAACTTTCACTCAAGCTTTTGTCATTGTTGCATATAAACCCAAAATCAATTTCATTCATTAAGAGATGAGCTTAATTTCATTCAATTCCTCCTCACTCACCCCCTTGCTCGAGTTCATGATCCACCAAACAATATCTCAACAACTTTTCCTCTATCACCTCATCAAATTTAAACATTCTTATATGTTTAAATTTCCCTAAATAAATTACCATTCATCTTTTGCTTACGGCATCTCCTAGACATCAAGAATTAACTAGTCTTTTTCTAGTTTAGAATGTCTCTTTATGTTATGCTTTTATGCTTCATTACTAGTCTTGTAATATTCATAGCTTTTAAGTATGAATTTATGTTAAGAATGAATGGCTTTACTTTATTTTAATCGTATGACGGGTGAATCGAGTACTTATTTATATTGGCTATTTCTATTACTTTTGGCCATCTTTATATATATTTGTCGTGACATTGCTACAAGTTGGATATATATTGCACACGTCATTCTAACTTGTTTTTGTAGCAAATTACCATAGCTCGATCCCTTGGTGCCCCAAGCGAGGGGGAGCATACATCAACCTTTTTGATTCTCTCTTAACGATCAACCTTTTTGATTCGACAAAAAGTGGGAGAAATGGATTAAAACTCATTAATAATTGGAATTTTAACAAACAAAGGTGTAGCATCAATAGTTACATCATCTCCATCATCTAGAACTATTTCCAAACATTGCTTAAGCTCTTCAGCTTCCTTAGCATCATCTACTTCTGCTTCCACCTTCTCATCTAACTTCTGCTTCTTTGATTTGTTAGATTCAAGCTCTTATCTTGTTCTTTTTGAACTACTTTCTTCTTTTGTCTCATTGCCTTCTGCTCTTACTTCATTATTTTCTACCAATTCTGTATCCATATCAATAAATGTGTTTACCCTTTTCATTGCTTTATCAAATAACTCTTGAACATTGGCAAAAGACTTAGTCTTCAAGTCTTTAGGCTTCCATCCTGCCATGTTTTTTAGATAGGTACACATTATACTCCTTTGTTGAGCTTTTATGGGTGGTCTATTCCTCCTTTCTTCTGCTCTCTTAGCTACAAAGTGTCTCCTCCTTTTCTCCAAGAGTTGTTGAAACAGTTTAGACTTTTCTTGAATTGTCAACTCTTCTTGTTCCTCTACTTGCAGCCTTTGAGCTAATTCATAGTCAGTCTCAACCTTATCCTGAATATCATTCCATTGTGCAATTAAGCAGCATTGGCTTCTTCTTTTTCTCTTGCAATCCTCTCTTCCTCATCAAATTGAGCTTGTATCCTTATATCTTCTTGTTCATCGAAGAGGACTTGATCTTTTTCTTCATTCTCAAAGGTTCTTCAACCATTATACCTTTACCCTTGTATTTTGAAGGAATTGTTGTTGTTGTTGTTTCACTTGGCTCATGCATAACAACCCATTTTGTCTTGGGTCTTGCACTCTTCAACTCTGCCAGTGTTTGAGCCAAAGTAAGTTCAATAGTAGTTATTGTAGCAGCAGTTGGACTGGCAGTACTAACTTCAACATTAGTAGTAGTAACTACTTCACCAGCAGTATTAACTGGATCAACAATACTAACTTCCTTTTCAGCCATATCATGTCCTGCAAACACTTCTTCATTATTAAAAACACCTGTATCAAACATATCTTCATCATGAACATTCTCCAAGGTGATGTCTTCATCAACATCAATATCATGAATTTTCCTCCCCTGTTTGGATGCATACTCCTCATCCAAACCTTCATCTTTAGAAGATATAACCCTAGCACTTAAACCAACCTTGTACAATCATTTAAGCCTGTGAGTTCTTGACCTTTGCTTCTTCTCAAGCTTCTTGACCCTCCTTTTTAAGCTGTCAATCTCTAGTGCCTAAGTGGTCTTTGTGTGTTCCAAATCAAGAACCCTGTTTTGTAAGTTGGTACATAGTTCCATTAATTCCTCAAGTTTCAGTCTATCCTCACCACTGAGCAGTGGATCATTAGAATGTGTAGGTACATTCTCCTCATTAATCACCTCCTCTACTATATTGTCACTAAGAACACTAGATTAAGGTATCTGAGTGTCTTTCTTCTTGGGCTTCCTTAGTTTATGTTTCTTTTAGGGTTGAGATGATGATGGTTGAGCAATGGTGTGTGTGTTGGGGATCAGTAGGATTTGCTGAACCTTCACCCTGTTCTTATTGAGCTTATACCATCATGGTTGGAAATAAGGGTGTTACTCTTCCAAAAAAATATTTTCCTTCCCTCTTCATGTTCCTAAAAACCTTCTTGGTGTGGGAGGGTGTAACATAAATCCTTTTATTATTTGACATATCACTAGCTTGTTGATTCATAAACATTTGTACAAATCTTGGATACATTAAAAATTTGTTCACTTCACCATACTCTTAAAAATATACTATGTAAAAGTTGAACTTTTAGTTTGTGGCTAGGCAGATAAATAAGCAGAAGCCATATGTGCTTACTAAATTCATACCATCAGATAGTCAGTAGCACATTTAGGCATTGCAGAATATGTATGCAATCAAAAACTTCCATTGTCGAGAGGGAGAAAAGAAGCCATATTACAATGTAAGCATTCGGTGGAACAGCTTTTTTCATACCCCATAATGTAAGCTGAACAAAATAGCAACATTGGGCGTAGAACAATCAATACACATCAGCATCTGTCAGTTGAAGATCTCTCCTTGATACTTGTCTCAGTGATGATCACTTTCTTCCCATCCACTAGGGCTTGTAACTGAACTTCCCCATTAACAGTTTTCACCTTGACAGTAGCCTAGAATTGTTGAATACACGAAGTGTATATTGTAGAATTAACGGTTAAAGCATATCTTATAGAACTTGCATTGAGAAAATCAACAATTTGTTCAAACCCTTCACTTTCAGCGGGTTTATCCAAAAACGCGACTAAATTATGTGTATCAGCAAATGGTAGGGTCGTCATTGTGTTGGGTTTTGATGATAAAGGATGAAATTGAGTTAAGGTTTATTCTTAGAGAGTATATGAAAGATTGAAATCGATTAAATGATTGAATGAAACCTTTAATCGAAGTATTTATGAAACTACCCTCAGCAGCATTAACGTTCACTAGCAGTTGTAAGTTATGCCTAGCAGCATTAACTTTCAACTAGCAGTAGTAAGTAACCCATCAGTAGTAACTCAACAGTAGGTTAAGCCTAACAGCATTAACTTACAACCAGCAGTAGTAAGTTATGCCTAGCAGCATTAAATTTTCCTAGCAGCAGTAAGTTTATGCCTAACAGCATTAACTTTGAATCACCAGCATTAACTCCAATTCCTTTCTATTCAACATTTCCATCATCAAATTAATATTTTAACTTACAAAATCTCTCTGTCTATTTTTGTTTTTTCTCATTTCTTTTAGCTAACAATTATCTTTGTCTGTTTTTGCTATATTCAACTTTCTTTCTGTTTTTACCTCACTGAATTCTCTTAATTCTTTTTCTCACTAAGTCACTCTATCTGTTTTTATCACACATCTCTCTTTCTATTTTTATTCTCACCAACTCTCTTAATTCTTTTTACCTTACCATTTTCATAATCAAGAGTTTAAAGATTGAGCATTCCAATGCTGGCAATCAAATATTGAAATCTACTTACATTAAATGTTTTTGTAAGCAAATCTAAAACATTCTTGTCAGTATGAATCTTGATCATTTGAATTAGCTTCTTTTCATTGGAATCTCTGATAATGTGATGTCTAATCTCAATGTGCTTTGTTTTTGAATGAAAAACAGGGTTCTTAACTATGCATATAGTACTCTTATTATCAATATAGATCTTTGTATGCGTAAATTTATACCTATAATCCAGCAATTGATTTTGAATCCAAAGCACTTGGCCACAACAACTTGAAGCAGCTACATATTCAACCTCTGTTGTGGAATTAGCAACCACAGTCTGCTTCTTGCACTACCATGAAATCAATCTGCACCCAAGAAATTGACAACCTCTTGTTGTAGACTTCCTATCCAAGCTTCCTCCTGCATAATCACTGTTAGGAATAAATCTTCACAAGACTTAATACTGCCAAGGTATAACTAACAGTACTAATGGAGTTAGTACTGCTAGTACAAACTTAGTACTGCTGGTGTTAGTTAATACTGCTAGGAGAAAGAGTTAATACTGCTGATGGTCAAAGCTGTTAACTTGGAGATAAGTATGCATGGAGATTATTATGGGATGCTGGTAACTGATCCTAAAAGATAGGTAGTTATCTTTGTAAA
>BQNB010190716.1:0-11757 GCA_026074375.1 Tanacetum coccineum | reverse complement strand
GATGCACAGATCTGATCCCGAATCAGAACACTCTGAACAATCTTTAGATGACATTTCAAAGCAGGATGAAGGGAATGACTCAGATATGACTACATGCTGATCAACATAACAACGTGACGACATCGTCATGACAATCAAAAGGTCAATCTTATTTCTTATTGTGGATAATATACCTTGTACATTAGTAGCTAGTTAATATCTTGTTGGTTAAGTGTAGGAGTAATTTATATCCCTCAACGATTGAGGGGGAGCAGTTATATGTCTCTTACACGACTTGCGAATTAAGGCCACACTTTTCTCCCAAATTTTATAACATATTTAAATCAATTGATATCTAAAATGTCAAATTGTAGGATCCCGTAACACTTCACTTCATATATTTAAACACGAAATCAGAACTAGAAATGAGAGAGAGAGTTGTTTTAGAGAGAGAAAGAAGAGAGAGAATTGAGAGAGAAAAGAGAAAAGATATTTTTGATATTTTGAACAACTTCCAACAACTGAACAACTAACTTTTCCAAGTGGAAAAGTTCCTTATATACCCCGACACGTAAAAGTGACGCGCGAGATATTTAACTAGGACCCGGGCTCGGGTTTTGCTTGGGATTAAACCCGAAACATATACAATATTAGATTAACTATCGAGCCCGATTCCCGATATTATCCTATTACAACATTAACTAATTAAAGACCGAAGCTCCATCGTAGAGTGACCGAACTTCCTTGTTCGACTCAATAAATTGAGGCTAACAATCTCCCCCGAAGTGAGGTCTTGAACACGGGAACGAGCTTCCTTTATTGACTCAATAAAATTGAGGCTAACAATCTCCCCCGAAGTGAGTTCATTGATGACACTCCTTCATGAGATCAGTGAGATTGCTTTTGTCGTTTAAGCTCGAGTGTTCTTGGTCTTTGTCTTCGTTGTAAGCTTGTTCCTTCATGCTTTGCGATCGGCTAAGCCATCTTGCGATCTTGTGTCTTTGACCAACATGCTCATACTATTGCATTATCTTGAAAGCTTTATTTCAGAGTTTGCGGAAGTCTTTGTCTTTAAATCTTGAGCTTTCTAGATAGTATGTCTTCGTAGATTGAGCATTTGAATGGGATTGAGGTTGCCGTTACCACCGTTTGACCTGCAGGTTTACGTTAGTGATAAACGAGAAAATTGATTTGAAAATCAATCGACGTGTCACTCGTTAAAGAGTTTTTGTAACACATCGAGAGTGTCATGTTTTTATCAAAATTCATCAACCGTCAATTCATTTACTGGACCAAATCGATATCCAGTTGTCACAAGTTTGATTCATATAGAATCTCGCAAGTCACCTACCAAGAGCTTGTTTGATGCTGGCTCAAGCAGGATTTCCATCTTCATTGTGAATACATTAGTATCACTCGGATGTTCTGGCAAATATCACAATGATATTGCGTAGGACTCTTGATAACAGCTTGTGAACCTGATGATGTTCAACAAGTGTTTGAAATGGAATGTGTCCTAACGAGATTTTGATTGATCTCTTGGCTCTAGACTCGATTAGTGCATTTTGGTTTTAGTACTCGGAGGCTGGAGCATATTGCCACCTTTAAATTTATAAAACAATCTCGGAGTGAGATGTCAATAGATAACGTGTGTATCTCCGTGACAAATGAGACAAGTTTCTGTTGAGAGAAACCCGAATGGCTGGGAAGGGTTGTGCATTGCATCACTGGGTCCATGATGTCGTTTTCAATGTCAGTAATCAACTTGTGATTCTGACAGCATATGTATTGACCCGGTTTCTGCCTTAAGTTGTGTGGAGGGCTTCTTTCTTTAGACCCTTTATCCATACATTTCTTTTTCATTCTTCACGACTTCTAATGCTCTTACAGGAGTCCTTACTAACACCTGGTGTGATTGTTCCAGTGTTAAACTCAATCTTAGTGGCATTTATTCCTATATAATTCATCTCAATCATACTAAGGACGGCTATTTCTAACTTTGATTATCCTTGGGATAGATCTCCGGTTCTAGGTTGGATCATAGGATGATTCCTAACCTAGCCACCTTATTACTTCAGATCGTCATGAAATTTAGATGGTGTTGGGTATAAGTATCGAACCATTTAAAACTTTTCAGCACATTGTGTCGATTAAATCTTATTTTAATTACTGTTCTCCCCTTATTGTAAATAATAACACTTAGTTTTTGAAATACCTCCGTGATTATTAAAAATATCGTCTTGAAAAATTAGGGAGAAAATTATGTCCAGCATGAATGGTTTGGAACATTTTGATATGTTTTGAATACATAAGATGTTGTCATTGTTGAGTATCCAAGAACATTTAAAATCTTTGTTTTCGAAAACTCACCACTCAAGAATAGGACCAATTGAAAAATGTTGTCTTTTGAAAACATTGTGAGGGGTTGGAGTGTTGAACACATTATTTTGAAAGGGGGGGAAATTTATGATTTGTCATTCGAGAATTTTTTAAAATATCGCTTATGTTCAACTTTTTTGAAAACCAGTGTTTGAGGATCTTCTCTTCTAACGCTAAGGGTAAGCGCACTGAAACGTACACTTTCCTTTTTCTTGAGCTAAAAACATTGAATGTCTTGTAAGAACAGCTCAAGACCGAGAAACGTTAATTTTCTCGTTGTGAGGATAAGTTATAAACCTTCCTTTATTTGAAGTTCGGGTTATGTACTGATATTTGCACATAAGCCATATAGAAAATTAGAAATGACATGTTTTGAAACTATTTGCAACTCTCGCTCGAACTTCATTTACACACCCGTGTCAATGTTAATCGACATTTCTAAGCACGTAAATGTTATCGATTCCAAGAGACATGTCGAGAAGAATTTTTTTGGAAATTTTCTGTTTTTTCAGATTTAGTATTTGTACATATATACCTGTTATCCTCAGCATTGCTATGTGAAGGTGGAATAGTAATTCCAACTCTTGTCGTGATGTAGCTGTCTTGTTTGCTTAAGGAACAACTTTTGGAACCAGCTTTGAACTTGACTGTTCATTGCTGTGGTCTTGAATTCCGAGTTCTGAACGGTTATGATCAGAAGTCATTTGATGAAGAACGAGGCCTGAACTGATATGAACAGACATCATTGCCATGAAGACCGAGGCTTGATCTGCTGCGATCAAATGTCTTGTAAACATTAAGGAACAAGGCCTGAAGTGTTATTTTCAGCAGACACCATTTGACATTGACGACCGAGGCTTGAACTGCTGTGTTCAAACGTCATTTAAACTTTGTGCATCCAGAGTCAACAATGAATAGGATGAGTTGTACAATCTGCAAGAGAGTTAGAGGACGATGGAACATTGGACAAATTGGATCCTAAGGAATTTGATATCTTCAAGACATTAGTTATCCTAGAGACAATGTCTATAGTGGGACTAATACTTGTTGATTCATCATCTTTCCTAATCTTAGGCATCCATATCTTTTTGGTCCTAAGACTGTTTCCTGTAGGAATCCACCATAAGACGAACATGACTTAAAGATTCTACACGTTGGTTTCCAACTAGGACACAGTTCTAGGATTCATTGTTTTTCTCAAGGATAGTGGAAGTCTTTTTGTTTGAAAACCTATGTCGTTGGGATCTGTCTTTCTGGTTTCTTAGATGCACTTGACTTTTCTACGGGCATATATCTCTTTGTTGTCTTATGGGATTTTGCATCCTTATTCTGGCAGAGGCACGAGGGTTTTACCTTAAGAGGTATTCTAAGACGCTTCATCATGATTTGCACTGTAAAGGCACTTTTTGCATGTAGGACATTGCAAATTCATTGAACTTCAAGAAAGGCTTTTGTTTCCTATGTTCTCCTAAGTGAACATCTTTGTTTGAAACCTGACTACTCATTGATGCTTGCCAATTCCTAGGTTTTGGTTTGCAACCATTAGCAGTGTTGGGTAATCTAGCAGGATCAATCATACTAGGTTTTCCATTCACATCTTTACTTCATGAGTTGTGCACTTTTCTTAGCTTTCTCTAGGTAGTAGTTATGAACCATGTCATTTGAGCCTACTTTTTCCCTTGGTGACTGATGTAACACATGCTTTGGGCAATTCCTAGAGGGGCCAGGTGCAATCAAATTGGTGTTTCGAACTGCTTGTTTTCTAATCTGAGGCAAATTCTGTTGAGTGAATTGTTAAAGAAACCATCCAACAATTAGTTTTATTAACCGATGTTTCGTTTTAAAAACTTCTCATTTCAGGAGAATTTGAAAAAGGAGTCGGTTTTCCTAAAACTGATGGTTTTGTAATCCGTTGAGCATTTGGTTGTCTAACAACAGATGGTTTATCAAACTGAGTTTCCACAGACTTTCCTTTGCATTTCTCAATGAGTTTCTTTAACTCACTTATTGCTATGTTCTTGTCTTGCATTTGAGCTTTCAAATCCTGTATTTTATGATATTGTTCACGTTCTTTTCGAAATACATTAGATCCGTTTTCTTTGCAAACTGAGTTGTTTTTCATCTGTTCTTTACAATGTTGTAAAGAAAGTTCAAGAGAAATTGAGTGTTTTTCTAGTTTTGCAAAACTCTTTAAAAGCTTATTATGAACTTCGTTATTAACAGATTCAGTTTGTTTGACAGATTTAGTGCAAGACATTCACATTCTTTGACTTTATGAAGATACAAGCATTGTAATTCAGTATAAGCATTTAAATCAGACAGAGAATGCAAATACGAACATGTAAATCTTTAGAACAACACTCTTCGAGAAGTAGATCATCCATATGTTTGAAAAATAGCCTTTTCTAATTCAAGTTCGTCAATCCTCCTTTCAAGGATTTATGTACTCATATCGACATACATTTCTATTTTTAGTTCATGAACAAAACAATGACTGTCCAGTATAGTTTTGTTTGAAAGAGGCATTAATAAGGTTTTGATTCAAAACTTCCATTACTCTTAGCGTTGGGTTAGGAAATCGCACTATTCGTATGATTAGACAAGTTTGTTCAAAATTGTTCTAAAATGATTGAGTTGTTTGTAATTTCGTTATTTAAACTTGTTACTTTTACTATTGGATTTAGAACGGGTAGAAAGGACAGTTTTTTAGCAAGTGTGGTTTTGTTCTTTTACGTTTTTCTCCACAATTGTCTTCCTAACCTCTTAGCGCGTTCCAACTGATCAAGATAGGTTTTGGATGGTGGTTTGAAAGTTTCATAAAGACTGTTTTGATATGTGTAATCATATGGTTTCACTTTGTCTTTATCCAATTTTGATCTACTCTCCTGTTCAGAGGTCACTGTTCTTTCCCCATTGGGCAAATCTGTTTGCATGATCAGAAGTATCATATGGGATCTCATACAAACATGGTTTTTTAGATTGAGCTATCTTGAGGTACTTAGGATTAGCAAAGGTTGATCTACCATTATATGTTGCGCATTTGGGTGCTAACATATGAATGGTCTGAATTGATTGATTGCGTTTATAAAGAATTTCATTCAAAAACTTAATTTGTTTGTCCATTTCAATCATTTGTCACTATCTCTTCCTTCACTTATCCTTTAATCTCCAAAATGTCTTATTCTTCTTTGAGTTGACTTCAAATTGTGACTTGGTTAAAAGACTCTTTTTGACTAACTCATCGTGTTTCTGATTGACAACTAAAATTTCATAGGCTTTAGTTTTTAAACCTTCTTTAATTTCAATGTCTTTTAAAGTTAATAGTCCTAGAGTTTCATTTAACTTTGTTTGAAGAATCTCATAATCAATCGTCTGGTCATTAAAGGCTTTGTACTTCTCAAACTCATTATGTTTGTTCTGAAGTGCAATCAGACAACTATCCCGACAACTAATAGCTCTCCCCAGAGCTACTATTGGTTTTCATCAAGGTTAGTTTTGCACTTTTTCAATTCTTGAGTCAATGATACGTTTACTTTCTTTTAATTGCTTTAAAATCGTTTTGTTTTCCTCAGTATCAAGAGTTAAATTTGCAATTAAATTAGCAAGCGCACGCTCATCAGCACATTCTGCAGCATGTTTCTCAGAATGTTGTCTTTCATTGGAAAACACATTCTTTTCATCATTGTTTTGTACCTGTTCCAATGGCGTATCAGTAGAACTTGGATTTTGATAGTAAGACCTTCCTGAATCTTTGCATGAAACATAAATGTGCTTCCAATCCTTCTTTTCAATCTCTTCTTCTGATACAATCCCACTGCTTGTTTCTTCTCCTGAACTTGTAACGATGATTGAACCTCTTGACCTTGCATGTGAATCTGCAAATGTTTTCACTCAATATTTTTCAACGTATCTTAGCTCTTGCTCATGAACTTGCTCTTTCTATTATACATTGCTCAATGGAGTTCATGTTCTGGATGATTGTTTCCTTGAAAAACTTGATCTGTATTATTCTGGTCTTGATGAATTCAAAGAGCCTGAATTCAAAGGTTATGGTCCTGAGAATAGTGCGCAAGAGTCTAATGTTGTTTGTGATAAAATATCAGATAATTCTAAGGAAAATTCTGATGAGTCTTTGGTAGAAGAACAAGTATCACAAGACAAAAGTAGCTTTGTTAAATCTTTACTTAATGTTGATAAAGAAACTATTTTTCCTGTTAATTAAAAGGTAGAGTTTACAAAACCTGAAAATCATGAAAAATCAGTTAAAAAGTTAGTTAGGTATGCAGAATTGTATAGATCACAATCTCCTAGGGGGAATCAGAAGAATTAGAATGGACAGAAGTCCAATCAACTAGAAAAAGATTTTATGATGTATAACAAGGCTTGCTTTATATGTGGAAGTTTTAATCATTTGCAGATTAATTGTTATAATCATCAAAGAAGAGGCATAGTATCTAGAAATAATTACAATAGGGTGGATGCCAAAACCACACACCCTAGTGTATACAAGAATATGTCTCCAAAAGAAGTTTTGTTGAAAACTGGCCTCACACCACTTAATATTGTTAGGCCTGTTAATATTAACAAAAAGATCTGTGCATGCAGCAAATAGACACTATTATACTAGAAGGCCTAAACCAGTTAATACTACTATGTCTTATACAGGACAAAATAGAACATCAGTTAATGCTGCCAGGGCAAATGGGTTCAATGCTGTTAAGCCCTCAGCATGTTGGGTTTGGAGACCTATCAAACCTAATAGTGCATCAATCACTTTGAACAGATATAACTACATTGATGCACGGGGCAGATCCAAGTCAGTAATGGCTTGGGTCCCAAAAGGAATCTAATTTCCTTATTCTTTTGTGCAGGGCAAGCCACAACATGATGATAAAGGATTTGTTGACAGTGGATGCTCAAGGCACATGACTGGTAACATAGCTTATCTCTCTGATTTCAAGCAGTTTGATGGAGGTTATGTTGCATTTGGAGGAGGTGCATATGGTGGTAAAATTTCTGGTAAAGGAACTCTTAAGACTGATAATCTTGATTTTGAAGATGTATACTTTGTCAATGAGTTAAAATTCAATCTTTTTAGTGTCTCACAGATGTGTGACAAAAAGAACTATGTCCTTTTTACAGATACTGAATGTCTTGTCTTGTCTCCAAATTTTAAGTTGCCTGATGAAAATCAGATACTTCTTAAAATTCCTAGAAAGGACAATATGTACAGTTTTGATATGAAGAACATTGTTCCTAAAGAAAGTTTGACTTGTCTTGTTGCAAAGGCTACATTAGATGAATCAATGCTTTGGCACAGAAGACTTGGTCATATTAATTTTAAAAACATAAATAAGCTAGTCAAGGATAATCTAGTAAGAGGATTGCCTACAAAACGTTTTGAAAATGACCAAACCTGTGTTGCTTGTCTTAAAGGGAAGCAACACAGAGCTTCTTGTAAGTCCAAAGTTCTGAATCCTATTACTAAGCCTTTGTTTATGCTACATATGGATTTGTTTGGTCCAACCTTTGTGAGTAGCTTGATGCATAAGAAGTATTGCTTAGTAGTCACTGATGATTATAGTAGATTTACATGGGTTTTCTTTTTAACAACTAAGGATGAAACCAGTGAGATCCTTAAGCGCTTTATCAAAGAAATAGAAAACCTAGTGGATAAGAAAGTGAAAATAATCAGAAGTGATAATGGAACAGAGTTTAAGAACAAAGTTATGGATGATTTTTGCAGAGAAAAAGGTATTAAGAGAGAATATAGTGTAGCTAGGACTCCTCAGCAAAATGGTGTTGCTGAGAGGAGGAATAGGACACTCATTGAGGCTACAAGAACAATGTTAGCTGACTCTAAGTTACCTACCACATTTTGGGTAGAAGCAGTTTCTACTACTTCTCATGTATAAAATAGGGTTTTAGTAGTCAAGCCTCATAACAAGACACCTTATGAACTTTTTAGAGGTTTTAAACCAGCTCTAAGTTTTATGAGACCATTTGGTTGTCATGTTACTATTCTTAATACTTTGGATAGTTTAGGCAAGTTTGATGGCAAAAGTGATAAATGTTTCTTTGTTGGATACTCTTTAAGTAGTAAAGCTTTTAGGGTATACAATACTAGAACCAAGAGGGTAGAAGAAAACTTGCATATTCGGTTTTTAGAGAATAAGCCTATGATAGAAGGGACTGGTCCAAAATGGCTGTTTGATATTGACTCTCTAACCCAATCTATGAACTATGTACCAATTACTACATGTACAGTTTCTAATGACTCTGCAGGTACATCAGAAGAAAACAATCAAGATTGCATTGTGATGGCAATTTGGAAAGATACTTCATACTTTGATTCACCTACAAAGTATGTTGATAATGGTAAACCAAAAACTGCTGATGATGCTCAAAAGTAGGTTGAAGATGGTCTAAATAATGAGAATGCTAAACAAGAAAGGTTTGCATATGATAGCAGTTCTAAAGATGTTAATGCTGTTGGGCAACAAGTTAATACTGCCAGTCTTGATGTTAATACTGGTAGTCTTAAACTTAATGTTGTTGGTCCATCAGTTAGTACTGCTAGTCCAAATGAAGAAGACAGCACTGAAGAAGAACCAGAAGTTGATTTGGGGAACATTACAAATTCCTATATTGTTCCAACCACTCCCAATACAAGAATACATAAAGATCATCCAATTGACAATGTGATTGGTGAAGTGCAGTCAACTGTTCAGACAAGAAGAATGTCAAAATCTACTTCTGAACAAGGGTTTCTCAGTGATGTGTATGAGCAGAAAACACATGATACCCTAAATACTTGTTTATATGCTTGTTTCTTATCACAGATTGAACCAACAAGCATTGCTAAAGCTCTATCTGATTCATCCTGGGTGGAAGCAATGCAGGAAGAACTTCTGCAATTCAAACTTCAACAAGTTTAGATACTGGTGGATCTCCCTAATGGAAAGAAGGCCATTGGCATAAAATGGGTCTTCAGAAACAAGAAAGATGAAAGGGGAATTGTGATTAGAAATAAAGCAAGGTTAGTTGCACAGGGTCATAGACAAGATGAAGGTATTGATTATCAAGAAGTGTTTGCACCTGTGGCAAGAATTGAGGAATTAAGATTGTTTTTGGCCTATTGGTATGTGCTTAATTACACATACCATTTTCCATTAAAAACGGACTTAAATGACTAAAAACGTACCAAAAATACACTATATTTGTGTGTTTTGCATCTATATTGTGCAGGTAACGGATACTCAAGAAAAAGACAAAAACTAAGCCAAAAACGACAAAACCGAGCACGGAATGGAAAAGACCGGAAAAGACAAAGTCAATCGAAGCCAAAAGTCCAAAAGTCAAAGTCAAACCCGAGGCCGGAATGTGAAAAAATATTTAATGGGCCAACCCGCACCCATCTAATGGGCCGGGTCAGCCCATTAATGTTTTGTGTACAAGATTTAAATAATAAGGGGTCCAATACCCCTTATTACTCAACTCGGCCCAATCCAGCCCAAACATAAACCCAATCCAGTTAAACACTTAACAGCCCATCAATGGCTGTTAGTGTACCAGTTATCCAACAAGGACCATGCATGTAATACAAGTTATATCCTTGAGGGGGCAGTCTTGCCAAGTTCCCAAACATTTCATCACTACAAGAACGAAGTGTCTGATACACACACACAATTTGAGGGACTCACTTTGCCATCTTCCCATACCTCCACCCTTATAACTCCTTACCCAGTCAAACATCCTTTCCCGCCATTTGAAACCCATAACCACTCACATGTGGTCCCTCCCCTCTTTACCCTAGAACTCCCCAAAAACCACCATGGACAAAGCCCTCATCCTTACCCCACTAATACCCCAGCCCAAGGACCCCTGCCATGTTGGCAATCCCACTAATTTCAAGGGAAATCCTACGGTTGAGTTGACCTCATGGAAGCACAAATGGATCTCAAAGGCCAAGATTGATTTTGATGTTTACACTCACATAAGAAACACAATAACATTTCTGTCTCAGAGAAGAAACACAAGCAATGAAAAAGAAGACCTAATTTTCTAGTATAAAAAGGGTCGAATTATGGCCATTTAGGAGATCTTATCATCTTTAATCTTTACTTTCTAGTTTTCTTTTAAATTCAGCTTATCAGTTTTTCTTTTTGTAACTTTAACTTTCAGGATTGTAATCTTTCCAAATTAATGAGAAATTCAAAGTTGCTCAACTTGTCTTAATTCTTTCAGTTTTTTTAATTGTTAAAAAGGACACTTTAGGTTTTAAACTCTTCATATAGGCTGTAAGGTTCAAATAACATAAGCTAATTCATAGCTAAATTGTTATTTAAGAACTTAGTCAAAGTTTGACCCAAAAGGTCAAACCAAGCATGGAGCATGGTAAATATGGGAAGGCCATGGTTTAGAGCCTCATGGGGGGCAATAGGTTGTGAAAAATAAGCTAATAAAAGCTCATTACCCTTGCATTCGAGCCCAGGTCTTTTGTAAGTCCTTTTTCAATTTTTCATTTTTTATCTTAATACTGTAGCACAACTTATCCTGAGCTTATTGTAGCTTAATCTGCTTATTTTATGTTAATCATTGCTTAATATCTTTACTTTATACTTATTAGTCCTTGGTTTAGCCTCTAGGTGTTAAACTGTCTCAAATAGCTTGTTATTGCTTATTTAGACTTAGCTTATTTCAAGTGCTTATTAGGAACTAATTTCTGCTTAATTTATCTCACCTTGTGTGCTTATTGACCTATTTTGAAAAATTAGTGGTTAAACACTCTTTAAATCAGTTTAAAAAGGATTTCATTAACTTAAAGGGGTGTTTGGCATAAGCCTAAAATGGGTCAAAATGGGAGTTTCATGGGTTGAGGTCACTAAGTCAATTTCAATTGATGATTGTGAGTCCATTTAATCTGTTTTTAAGAAGGTTATAGTTTAAAAATCTCTTAATTAGTTTTTATAAATCATATTTTAAATCTGAGATATCAAATTTGCTTCAAAGTACTTATAATGTTTAGGATTAATTAAGCTGCTTGTTAGTGTTGTTTTTGAGTTCATTCAAGTGTCAAAATAGGGTAGTGTCAGTCCCTTTAGGTTTACTTTTGAATTAGATAAAATCTATCATTTTTGTTAAGTATTTTTAGTTAAAAAAAACTGCCTTTTCATTTTTAACTTTTAATTAGTAACTTTTGTTTTTAAACTTTGGAAATTTGAGCATAAGCTTATTTTGAGTCATACTAAATCTGTTTTAGGTTACTTTTGTATTTAGAACTTTTGATCTAGCTTATTTATAAGCTGTCTTTTGGCTCCTTTTCCCTAAAAAAAATGCCCAACAAGTCCCCTGGTGCAAAACTGTCCTTTTGATAGCTTAATTAGTTTAGAAAAGCAA
>BQNB010190712.1:0-11757 GCA_026074375.1 Tanacetum coccineum | reverse complement strand
AGATAGATCACAAAGATGGTAGAATTTTTTAGATCAATTAGGGTGTTCATGATTGGCTGTGGATTATCGATGGAAAAGGATTAAAAAAAGGATTGATCTGGTGATTTTTGAAAAAAGGATTTAAAAACTATATCTAATTGATTTTTGAAAAAATGATATAAAAAGGTATGGGAAACAATTCTACATTGGTTATAAATTAGACAATGGATCTTCCAGAAAGGTTTGCAAATATGAATTACGCCCTTTATTTATTGTTGAATAATATCACCTTATGTGTGATTTACAAGGCAATTATACGAAGCAGAATGTGTGTGATTGAAGATAAAATTGAATACAAGTGGATGTAGGGCAAACAATGGATTTATTTAGGTATGTTGTCTGTTCCTTTTTTAACCATTTTTTATGTGTCTTTTGCATTAATATTCAACGGTAACATTTTTTATAAATATAATTTGTGTACTAACTAAATGGCTATGATAATTCCGCCACCTGCTACGTTGCAGAATCCGAGGCCATAACATGCAACCGATTTCTGTAGTTAATTTTTAATCTGAGCCGGTGCATAAAGACCTTGTTTATAAATACTGAGGCATTCTTTATTTTTGTATTTAGTTTATTCAACGTATGTTAAATAAATGTCCTAATGTTGGTGTGAGGACATGGAGAGAAATCGATATAAATGTTATGTGCAATGTTATGCTTGACAGAGAATCTTCATATCGATTTCTCTCTGGCTCCTTACCCCAATGTTAGTATATTCATTTTAGGTATCATGCATAATCTAAATACAAAATGGACTATGTCTTAGGTATGATTCTATATTCAAGAATTACAAAGATAGGTTGTATGACCTAAAAAGCGTGATATGGTCAGTATCGTCCTACCTTAATGCAAATGCTAATGTTCTAAGTTATGTAACAATGACCGAAATTTTGAAGATTAAGGTGCATAGATGAGGCAAGATGTGTTATGTTCATTATAATGGTATTTAGATATCTTATTCTTTCATTTCTAAAGTGTATGTATTTTGCAACACAAGCTTATTTTTGTATCCAATTTATGTATATGTTTATATTCCACTTTCTTGGTGCATTTTTAATTTTTTATTATGAATTCAAGTGTTATTTTCAGTATAAGTTCATTTCTTAGTTTAATCTTTGTCTTGTATTTTTTATATTCACAATAATATCAAGTCAAAATTATCAGATTGGATATAAGGGTTCGCAGGAACGCACGGTCGCCAAATACTTCATTTCAAACAAAACTTAATTATTTTTCTAATTAATTTGTTTGTTAACGCATCAAGGAATCTTTATAGGCTCTTGATATGCTTCAACATATTAACAGCTTCTAGTTGTTAACTTTTTCAAAATTTAGCTTGTTGACATTGATGTTAATACTAATAAACTAGTAGTATTTTAACTTCTTTTCTCGAGTTTAGACGTCGTTGCAAGATCGAGATCGTAAATTAGATCGTGATTTTAAATTCTTACTATAATGTCATTTTCTTAATAATCTTTGTAATATTATATAAATTACAAACTTTTATACATTAAAAACACAAAATTATATCAATTTTTAATGGAATGTTGTTTTAAATTATGATTATTGAATATTTAAGAAATTAACATGTTTAAATTCTAAAAACAATCCATAACTCTACAATTTTTTAGTTTATGGTTAAAGAAAAGTAAGATTGAAACAGTTTAAATTTTAAGATCATTTGATCAAGATCCTAAAAATCTTAAATTTGCAAAAATTCTACATTAAATCAGAATTGTTTTTACTTTGTAATATCTTAAAATCATAAAAATAAGAAGTAAGTATTAGATGGCTAAGTTATGTTAGTTTGACCATTGACCGAATAAGTCAACCGTCAACGGTCAACAGTCAACGGTCAATGGTCAAACTAACATAACTTAGCCATCTAATAGTAAGATCCTAACAACTATTGTTCAAACCTTTTATTCTTCATTATCATTATCTTTGTTTACCCACGTGGAGCTAAAATGAACTAGGCATGCCATTTGAAACCCCTTATGGATAAGCTCTCACTTAAAAACTCTCTCAAATGGCTAAATGGGTTTTTCTAAGGTTTTAGAGTCGGCTACGCTTCAACCTAAAAACTACTAGGAAAAACACGCTTTGTGACGAAATCAGAGTGCTATCGCATTCTTGGATCATAGGAACAAAAAACCTAGCCCTACTTGGATCAATTGGTTAAAACACCAAATCAATTTCTTTAAGCCACGTTTTCTTCTATGTTTGGAGAATCGAACATCAATTTCTTTTTTTAAGGGTCTAACATAACCAACCATGCCTTTCTTAAGAAATAATATCATAAGTACACTAGATCTGATAACAAAGGCTCTCCATCTTCACAAATGATAGCTTTTTCAATCCTATTTATCGGATCTTGGTCTATTCTGTTGTTAAATAACGATGGCAATTGGCACAGGTCACCGATCTAATAATTATTCAGAAAGCAAAATGAACGATCATCTCGATAATAATCGTCGTCAAGAGCAACGTAACAAAGGTATTCTCAACAAATCCCATCCTAATTTTCGTGAGGAATATAAGTCGTTTTCATCAATCTTTGTTTCTAATATCCCATGGTGAATGATGCGTTGGTCCAAGATCTTTGGGATATTCTGAAACAAATGGAGTGTTGGATCGATATTACATAGCTGCCAACAGAAAATCTAATCGTGTCATCGATTTGGTTTATGTACATTTTAAAACGTTAATGATAACAATTAGTTAGTTTTCCAATGCTCTAAAGACGCATGGTGGGTGGTTTTTTCATTTATTTTGCCGATGTGGCGAAGTATGCTCGAACTTAAATAAACCTGTGGAACGTTTTGGGGACGTCAAACCAGTGAAGGAGTTTTAGAAACTCTCGATCTGTATTAACAACGAAAATGATTTCAGTCTTTTAACTCGTATGCTAAAGCGGTCCTGGGCAACAAATCAGTGGACATGTCGGGCAAATACGGTACATGTAATGCTGGAGCAGAATCTGTGGGGGTGTCGGATTGTAACAAGGTATATAAGGAAGCGGGTAATGAAGCGGTGATGTCTATCTCGGTAGACGATTGTGTATTGATTTGGATGGTATGGAGCGTAGTATTCTTGCTAAAGTTTAAAGATTATAAGTTCTTTCAGAGCTTCTAAACATATGTCTTCTGAGGGATTCGATGATGTTGGTCTTAGATATGTTGGGGGACGTTGGGTTTGGTTGGAAATTCGACTCTATGGACAAGTGAGGAAAGAGCGTCAAGACTACAAAAGGCGTAAAAAGAGATATTTATTGGAGTTCAAAGATATTTCTCGACTGATGTTTAAACCATATAGAAAGATGTTTTTTGGATAACCTGGTGGGTGTGCCATTGCATAGGGCTCCGAGAGTTTTATAATAAGTTGGGTGGTCGGGGGGGGAAACAGCGTTTTTTACGGATAAGGTAAGTGATGGACCAAATGTCTCATGGGAAGGTTTGTGTCCTTACAGAGTCTTTACATCGTGTGATAGAGTCCATAAAGGTTTCATATGAATCTACTTATCGTATTATCGCTACTGAGTTTGCATATTGGGCGCCCAATATTGAATCGATGGAGGTCAATTCCGAGTCTAATCCTCTGGAAAGGAAGGATGCAGAGGGTTCCTAGTTGGATCAAAGTTTGGAAATGAGGAGCATTTGGATGTCGATAGTTGTGATTTCAGATCCCCTAAGAATGTTAACATGATCGTTGTCGCCTTCTAGTCGTGTTTGTGCGAGAGGGAGGATGTCGTTTCGGGGGTGAAATGTGTGGATCATTTGTGGACTTCCTTAAAAGAAGGCGAGATACGTGATGATTTCGGTACTATTATAGATGATTGGGAATTAAGGAGTTGCATGGAAAAGAATTTGTATAGATGATGCTGGTGTGATTCGTGGAATTTCATTCTCAGGTGATTGTGGTAATGATTACCACTGATGATAATGAGGATGATTACGCAAGTTATTGCTCCTGAAAAAAGACCTCCATCATTGCTGGCCTTTCCATCTACACCCCCTGGGTAATGATATTAAAATATGGCAGTGAGTCTGTTCTACGTGATTGATTATATTGGTCCTCTAACTAGTGACGAGATAGATTCTGATAAACTATGGAGCTTATAGAGACCCAATGGAAATATTCACAAGTTTGTTCTCAACGTCTCGCCCACAACTTTCTTGAAAGATTATTTTCCTAGCGATCTTCAGAATTGGAGTTATCATGGCAAACGTTAAAGAAGCTTTCTTCTTCATAATGCCAATCGAGACTAACATAGGATGCCCGTTTAGATCACTTTTTGGTATGATCCTCGGGTGTGCAGTTCGTTCATAGGGAGATAATTCATTGTGTCATTGGTGGGATCTTTCTATTCTAATTAGTCCTTTTGGTTTTTTTGCGAGTGACGTTTCGATTAGAGTTTTCTGTGCCATTACAGGTTCTTTTGTATTGTTTGGATCATTTGTGCGATTATATTCGTCTGCTAGTTTCTTTCTAGCCTTTTTTATAAAATTCCATTTGCCGTTCAAAAAAAAAATCTTGTATAAGTGTTTAATCTCTTGTAATCAATTCTACCTTCTTAATAGTTTGTTTTAACAAAGTCGCCATTCAAAAGAAAAAAAACACTAGTCACCGTCAGCCGTCGCAATGTTCGGCCACCTCCCACCACCATGAGCCCCCTAACGCCCTCTCGTGTAGCATCGTTATTAACAAAACAAACCCCTTCACTAATTTGTTGCACCAACACGGACAATGGATTAAAACTATATTAAAACTAGTTTGTTGCACTAATTATATCTGTACTAACCTAACCGTTTTTTAGAAATAAATAAATAAATAAATACAGCAGATTTTGTTTTAGCTACTTGAACAACATATTAGACTAACTACCCAAATGTTGATGCTATTAATGTGGTCCATTTAAGAGATGCTTTTAACCAACAAATTATGAAAGAATGAAAACCTAAGCATGAAAAAGACAACAAATAAAGCTAATTGTGGGTTAAGATTTGACACTATAGACCATTTATAAATGTTTTCATTGGTACCAATTATAGTGAGATACTGTTAGTACAAAAAGCGTTATGGGTTGATAAGATGAATCTAGGTGATTGTTGAGTATGCTCAATAAAAGAGATCTTGTACTAAATCAAGTGAGTGAAATGAGTTCTTGCACAATCAAAGGTAAACCGTTAGTCTTACCGTGGGGACGGACCCCACGATTGAACTCCGGCGTGAGAGTAAGTATACATATTTGTCAGAGAAGTGTCAGAGTATGTGTGTGAAATATTGTTAGAGAAAATCGTACCTTGTGGGGTGTCAGAATACCCCTATTTATAGGTGAGCCAAATATTAGGTTTTCCTAGTATTTCGCTCATTTCTGTTAGTAAGCCGAAGTGGGACCCTTATCGGGTAAGGGTCCGCTTATAATCATGACTTGCGAACTTAGGCTCTCCTAGCGGACTTCCGCTGTCTTACGGAGGTGTCTTCTGGAAGCCTTCCGTCCGTGTTGATGCTTCCGGACCGTAGCCCGTTAGTCTGGGCTTAACTTTGGTCCATTGCACTTTGTAATTGCTTTATTGGGCTCGGGCCCATGTGTAATATATGTGATCCAGGCCCGGAAGCCTGTTATACATGTTATACGTCATCAGTAGAAATGTATGTGAGTTAATAGCATCATCGATGGTTAACTCCAGGTGGAATACGAAGAGTGCATGAAAAGTTATAAGAGTTATAGGTATACAAACAATCGGCTCATTAAGTTATGGGAGTTGTTAAAACCCAAAGGGTGATAAAATTCTTTGGACCCATATATTAACTCTCTTTCATAAATAGATTTATTTTGCAAGTAATTAAAAGACATCATTCATATCCTTAAGGAAGGTTACATACTACATATTGTGTGTATAAATAGTTTACTTTACATGTCAAACAATATTAATCCAAACAAAAACAAAAGAAGACCTCTTACCACTTGAACATGGTTGCTTGGTAGATTACGAAGATAAATCATTCGTCAAATAAGCTACAAGATGACTGACAAGAAGACAATGATAGCTACGCTCTCTAGATGTATGAGCGTCTACGTTAGGTTTAGACAACGGTCGATAAACATGTCAAACAACACCAACTCAAAGGGAAAAGGCGGAACATATCACGTATAAATTTATAGATTGTTTCAAAAAATCAAACCTTGTGCATTGCACAGGTGGTAACGCCTCGTTGGTTATAAGAATCAATGTATATGATTAATTTATTTGTTTTTATTACAAGAAAAAGCCCGAGAGTTAGAATGCATTAAAATTCAATAACACAAAACTATTTCATCCATTTTTCTAGCATCGGATTTATATTAAATAGAGTACTATGTAGTATAAACATGTTAGTAAGTTAGTTTATATTCAATCAAATGTCGATTTTTCGAAGATATCGACAGTCTATATGATATTGCAATTTTATGTAACACGACATAAGATGTCGGTTTTCTGCTTGATTAAAATGACTTTCATGTGTAGGTGGTTCCAAACCAAGCAAGTGACTACATAAGACTCAAAATTGATGTATCAACAACATCAATATTATATGAATATGGATACCCCATGAATATATCAATTTGCTTTCTACAATATAAATGCGACCAAAAAATTATGGTGACAATTATTTGATGGGACAAAATAGGATGTGATTCATTTCATGTAGTCATATCTTTATTTGGACAACAAATTTATTATTTTTATTCAGGTGTATATTGGCGGAAATATCTTGATGTCAGATGTCTTTTAACATCAATCATTATTTACCTCAAAAGATATAGCTTCGGTAATTATTGTGCTTATTGGAGCAACAACTAGAGTGAGCACGAGCCGAGACTCGAACAAATGACCTTATATCTGTAGAATGATAGAAAACCTTTTTTTTTAGTTATGATTTATTATTGACCACTATTTATAGTGGTAAAACCCTAATACCCTAAACCCATAAACGGAAGGGTTTTCTATCATTCTACAATATCCACAAAATCTCTCTGATAGGCCCATAAATTTTTCGAAGGTGGCTACTAACTGAGTCAAAATCCTTTGATACAAATTTTCATACAAAACGTACTCTGCAATTTTTTTTAAACGACAGGTTAGTTGCTAGTGATTCAATCTCACAGTGACATCCAATTGGCCAGTATGCAAGACTCGGACATATCACTATATTTAAAACGTACTCTGCAACTAACATAAATTCAACTATATTTTTTTTAAAAAGAAAAAGCTTAATAATTATAACTTGAAGAAAAATGAAAGCAATTTTTAAAGCGATATAAGCAAGAAAATTGGCATTCTGAGTTTTTTAGCAACCATGGTTTAAAAATAAATTTACAACATAGTAAATCATTACATTCTGTAACCATAACATAGCACAACTAATTCAAAGAATAAACATGTGGTGGATTATTTGAAATTTTCGTAACAAGAGTATTTTTGGTTCGGATCTTCTTACGAAAGCGTCTCTTTTTGAGGATATTGTGTCTCGTTCTTTTTATTGGTATAGATATAGATGTAAGACTTCTTTTAGTTGGATTGATTGACTTAAAAACCCTCATCTTATAATCTTGTAGTTCCTAGCTCCTTGCTAGTTTTTTAATAAAATTTCGCCGTTCAAAAAAAATAAAATAAATACGTGGTTAAACATAGCACACTAATTAAAATACAACGTAGTGTCACATAATCATTGTTTCGACCCTTGTGCAATTCTTACATCGATAAGGATCACTTATTTGTCACGCGTATAATGAAAGCTTATTAGTTTCGTCTTGCCTTTTAACTCATCGGGGAAATGGCTTCAACTCCCTAATAGTGTAGTGTCATATCGATATCTTTACTCATAACACGTAATACACCATTATCATTGGGGTACTCCAACAAGACCAACATGATAAACAGAAACCCTCGCATTCAACACGCTTTCAAGCGAAACCCGACCTTCATAATTTGGCTTGTCACAGTAGGCTCTTTTCCACATTCTACGCGAACCAAAAGGGATAAACATTTTTAAATGTATTTTGCTTGTCACATTTTCTATATCTGTCTACAAGCGATGGCATTATAGCAGGGATTGAGTATTAAAGTACGGATGTTGGGGGAGGGCGAATCTGGTGGCAGAGGTGCCATCATGGAGAACAATCACATAGGAGTTAGATTAGGGTGTTTCAAGGGGGTTTTAGGGTGGGGGAAGGGGTTACTGGGGGAAGATGTTGTGAGGATACAGTTTGTATGGGCCGGTGTGACGTCGTCATATATGTACTTTTTCGAGGAATTATTTGCTCTCGGTTTGGGTTTTATATTTTTACATCCTCTAGCACGGGATATTTGTCATAGATGAAAAACATAAGCTTACATTCATGTCTTTAATTTTTGTTGCCCACAATATTTTTTTCTTTTAAGATAATCATTTAGAAATATATCAAAATTGTCACATTTTTCATTTATATGCAAGAGCAAATTGTAGTTATCCTAAATGGATGTCATGCAGACAATTGAAAAAAAAAACAAGATAACATGGTACTTGTTGAGGGGGTAAAATTCTACACCAAAATATCAAAATTTGAAAATTTTATAACTTATATGAGGTAAAATCCTACCCTATTCATCGGTTGCCAAAAATTTATTACTCGCCACATTACTTTGGGCACATAGGTAAAGCGTTCGGGCGAGTGAGGCTCTCACCTCGCGAGTGAGGCCATCGTGGCTTGTGTTTGTCACGCGTGAAACAAGGCAAAATGCCTCACAACGGCGAGCCGGTCGTTTTTCGGTTTTCGTTTTCGTGCAAGTTGATATTAATCTAGTTTGTTTGTGAGAGTGTTAAATAGAGGTATTTTATGAAATATATTTTGATAAAATTGGAATTAATAGAAAGATGATGTCGATGTGATTGATAAATGGTAAAATGTGAAAGAGAGGCAGGATAAACATATGAAGAATATGAAGAAAGAAAACTAGTATGTCGTTGAGATGTCCGGTAAGTGAGGTTGTTTTACGGTGATCCATAAGCTTAAAAAAACAACTCTCAATACCGTCTTTCACGGATTATGGGTCTCATTAACGTCTTTCACAGTGTATGTGAGAGGTTGAGATGCAGATAGCCCTACTCTTACCAAAGGTTAAGAGGTTGTTTCCGGTTCTACCTAATGTAAAAACCTTCAATCTTGCAAGAGGTAAAAAATCAAACATTTCAACTCTATCTCCAGAAACAGAAACAGTAACCACTTGATCTAAACCTTGCTTCAAAAAGAAACAAGGGTAGCTTAAGCTTTGATGTTGCAAAAATGGATCTAATACCAGGGGAGATGCACATGGACCCACACACGACTTTTCATAACTTAAACAATACGACATTGTGGATGCACATCACCACACAAGAAAGAACAAGATTCATTCTCATACCCATACATACATATCCTTTCACATGTGCCACGTCACCGTATCCATCCTACGTGTCACTTCCACGTAAGCAAGCACAGAATCCGAATGCGTCTAGACCTAGTGCCGCGTCATCATATCTTCACGTGGGTGTATTGGCATGTCACCGGCATGGGTTCATGTTTTTAAAAAAGCCACGTGGGTCCAATTAGTTGTCAAAAATGAAGCATAGCCATCCAACAAAGTTTGAAAACTGAGTCGTTTATATCGATGCTTTTTACACCAATCAATTCCACCATAGTGTGCTCCCTCATCTCAATCTCATCAATACCTTATCTCTTGATTTCTGAAATAATATCTTATTGGAAACATATTATACATTTTTGTTTGATACCAACAAAATATTGAACATTTTGCTAAAACTAGTAAAAAGATGACATATTACGCTTCCATCCATAATAGGTGTGTATATTTGGGAATTGGGAATAGTTATGGAGGTTAACCTGCGCCGATTTTGGTTTATTTAAAAAGAATTGCTAAAACTATAGAATGTTTAAAATAAGTTTTTCATATAATGATGTGACAAAACATTTAAACCAATTATTATTTTCTTCTTCTACTAACTATTTATTTCATGACAAATCATATTGTTACATCTCATTTCATGGGAATTCTTTTGTAAACATTATGTGGTTCTAGCATTACTTTTATTTAAATAAATAGTCTTTTTGAGATTAACTAGTTCGCAATGTTAAGTTGGAAACCCAGATAACTCGAAAAAAATTAAGTGTTTACATTATTATTTTCACATGTTTTAAAACAAGTATCCATTTTGTATTTTAACCAATGAGATTGGAGTTTAGTTTGTGGAGATAATACTTGATTGATGGAGAGTGTTGTTAGTAGATTTCTTAAAACTTTGTATATATTAGAAGAGAAATCGTTATGGGATGGAAGGACTAATTGATACAAGTTTGGATTAAAAAGCAAGGTTTTAAAACTAAACCGGACATCGAACTGTTTTCTGTTTGGTTACCAGGTTTTTTTCGATTGAACCAATTAACCGGTCGAATCAGTTCCAGTCGTTATCTTGTTAAACCGGTTGAATCAACCGGTTCAATCCGGTTTTCAACACACTGTTAAAAAGCTGTTTATATGTTTGTGAAAAATGTTAAATTGTCTAAACGTTAGTTTAATATTAAAAGTTTATCTTTCTTTCAATACGTTAACATTTCATTATGTCTTTCGGTGGAGAAAACCATGAACTTGTGTACCCATGCATGCCGACTTACTTTTTTAAAAGGACCATGCACAAACGATGTTAAGTTGTTGCTGTGATTTTTTGCCACCAACTGGGATTCAACCCATATCGATTATCTTTAAGGGCCTGTTTGGTTTGTAGATAGGTTTAGGATTATGATTAAGATATAAATTAGGATTTGAATTAAATGAAAGAAATTTTTTTTATTAATATGTGAAAACTAAAAAAAACAAATGGTCATAACCTATCCACGTCATATACTTACACAAAAGGACATTGACTTTTTATTAACCCACCAACTTAACTATCTTTGTCAGAGACTCATATTTTTGGTTTCAAGAGGGCTCATCCTAGGCCATCTTTCACTCCAAACATGTTTATTGAAGCCAAACCCAAATTCTAAGGATGAGAACCACATACCAAACGCACCCTAAGAATTTAATCGAGTCATTGTGTATTATGATGAATAATGGTACCGTTAGGAAACATCGTATATATCTCGAGATCATATTTGACATATACAAAATTAAGGGCTAAGAAAACAAAACAAGCCTCACGAATCACGCTTATAAAAACTTGACAATGAATCTCACAATCCAAGATGGATTCATGGTGTGTCTCGGGACATTTATAAAATTTTGTGACGTAATGTTAAATTTTAAAGAAAAAACTCAATGTCTCATAAATGCACCCCGGTCAAAAAAAAAAAAACTCATGTTTCTAATTTTGTATACTTTTTTTATAAATGCACTTGGCTAATATATCTTATGGTTCGTCTCTGCAATCAAAATTGGTTTATGCAACACGCAACATGTTGTCAAGAACGTCTTTGATATTTTTATATAAAATACAATAATTAAAGGGATCCAAATGATTTTAGTCATTATTAACTTTATTATACAAGTTTTTTCTAGAACAAAATTATTATAATGGCAACTATGATTTTTCATAAAAGATTATAACAAGTGTGTTTAAAATAGGGTTTTTCTAAATATGTGTATCAGGGGCACATGATAAGAGGGAGACAAGAGTTGATGTGTCAGCTCCTGAATG
>BQNB010190711.1:0-11757 GCA_026074375.1 Tanacetum coccineum | reverse complement strand
GTGTAATATCATAAGGACCAACGGTGTAATATGGTAAAGGGTGTATGGATTGGGCTTTGTTTAGGCCGGTTAAGTATAAAAAAGGGATTTAGGCTTATAATTACAAAATTAGACTTTAGGGCTTTTAAGGTTTATATAAAATGCACTAGGCTGACCCAGCACAATAAGGTGGGCCCGGGTTGGTCCATTTTGACAATTTTACGTTTTTGTGTTCGTTTTTCGATGCTCATTCTATTTTCGTGTCCCAGAGTTGACTTTGACTTTGACTTGCTGTTTTTGACTTTTTGACTGGTTGACTTGACTTTCGCGCTCTTTTCATTCTCATGCTCGGTTTTATCGTTTTGGCTTCGTTTTTTGTTCTTTTGTCGGATATTCGTTTCCTGCACAATATAAGTGAAAACATATAAATACAATGTATTTTTGGTATGTTTTTTGTCATTTAAGTCCGTTTTTAATGGGAAATGGTATGCGTAATTAAGCACATACCATTAGACTGACATAGGTTTAGAATATGATAAAATTAACATAGATTAGATAACCAAAATATTAATTAAATTAATAGATTTAACCTCGCTTCAAGTGTTCGACACCCTATTTACCACAAAACTACTACCGATCGGGTACACTGCCCGTTAAAGTGTTATTTTTGGTTTAGTCGGCAAAATATAAATTTAAAACTTGAATCATCTTAAATATACCATACAACGACAGCACATCAAGTTTTTGGCGCCGCTGCCGGGGAATGAAAATTAATCTTATTTTTTTGATATTTTGGTTTTTAACATTAGATTAGATCTAACCTGTAGGATTATTGTAATTTAGATTAATGTATATTCTGTAATATTTATACTTAATTGTTTGCTTGTATATTTTCGTGTTTAATTATTTACGCATTTAAATTGTTTATCTTAAATACACTATTCTGGTCGACAGTTGAATACGACGTATCCACTTCCATCGGATACGGCGTATCTAGTTTTCTGTCCAATACAGCGTATTCATCCTAAAAGATTAATACGGCGTATCCACTTCCATTGGATACGGCGTATCGATCGTCTGGAATAGAAGCTGAAATATTTAATTTTCGTGCCAAATTTTTACCTTTCTTCGAGACAAATCCTATTGATTGATTATCCCTTGTTTCAGGTAGTGCATGACAAGGAGTTCTATGAACGAACTATTTACACCTTACAAAGAACTTGAACGAGAATTCCGATCATTAAGGAGACACTTCAAGACTCTAAGTCTTGACGAATTGAGATCGCCTGATTTTAATCTACTTTCTAACCAAGAATACTCGGAGGAAGAAGAAGCAGAAGCAATGACGGAAATAATGGAGCAATACATGAGCAAGACCCGAACGGACTATGGATCGGGAGTTAATAGGCCTAAATTGATAACAAAGATCAATTTGAACTGAAAGGACAATTTCTTAAGGACCTTCGAGAAAACACATTTAGCGGGTCAGATAATAAGGATGCAAATGAACACATTTAGAAAGTTCTTGAAATAGTTGACTTATTCCATGTTCCTAACATCACTGTGGATCAACAAATGCTCCGAGTCTTCCCTATATCCTTAACTAGAGCCTCAATTCGTTGGATAAGAAACAAACCAACTGGTTCGATCAAAACTTGGGAAGATCTTAAAACTAAGTTTTTGAACAAATATTGTCCACCTGGTCGAACTGCGAAGAAAATGGAGGAAATAAACAACTTTCAGCAAGAGTCGGATGAGACCATTTTCAAGCATGGGAGCGCTCTAAAGAACTCTTGATGAAGTGTCCTCAACACTATTTGACTGGGATGCAGGAGGTTATTTTATTCTACAATGGGTTGGATATTCCGATACGACAAATTCTTGACTCAAAAGGTGCATTCCAACTAAGACTGCTGAAGATGCTAAAAAGGCCATCCAAGAAATGGTTGAATACTCTCAAAAATGGCATAATGGAACATCTACAGGAAGAAGTACCGAGACTTCTGACGGACTGGCTGCTATACAAGCACAACTGAACAATCTAGGAAGGGAGATCAAGAAGGTGAATGAAAAAGTTTATGCTACTCATGTTGGATGTGAGCAATGCAAAGGACCCCGTTACACCAAAGATTGCCCACAAAAAGAAGAAGAGAAAACCCTAGAAGAAGCTAACTACACACAATTTTGTGGACCTTTTCAAGGAGGGGGATATAGAGCAACTCCAGGGTACTATCAAAGGAACAACGCCAATCCTTTGTACCAAGAATGAAGGCAATCTATGGAAGATACCCTGAGCAAATTCATGAGTGAATCAGCAAAGAGACACGAAGAAAACTCTAACTTGATCAAAGAAATCCGAGCTTCGACAAATGCCGCCATAAGGAACCAAAGAGCATCAATTAAAACTTTAGAAATTCAAATCGGGCAAATGAGCAAGATACTACCGGAAAAAGGATTGGAAGCCTACCAAGCTCAACTGAAACAAACCCGAGAGATCAAGTCAAGTCGATTTCTACCACTATTGAAGCTGATTCGCAGTGGATACGCCGTATTAGATCATCCCAATACGCCATATCCAATGGACTGAACAGCACACTGTTGTACAAGTCAAGGCAAACGACGGTTCCTTTTCCAATTCGTTTGCATAATCATTACTATGAAGAAGAAGAGGGGAACAATGGACCAAAATTCACGAAAGCTTATGGAGCTTCACATATCAATAACACCATACCCCGAAAGGAGAAAGACCCAGGGAGTTTCACTTTACCTTGATTTATTAATGATGTTTGTTTTGACAATGCCCTTGTTGACTTAGGAGCTAGCGTTAGTGTTATGCCTCTCTCGACCTACTTTAATTTAGGATTAGGCGAATTAGCTCACACTAGGTTGACAGTGGAATTGGCAGCTATGACTGTGAAATATCCAAAAGGAATAGCTGAAAACATACTAGTAGAAATTGGTAAATTTACTTTCCCAGTAGACTTTATAATTCTTGATATGCCCGAGGATATCAAAGTGCCCTTGATCCTCGGAAGACCATTTTTGTCTACCGCCCGTGCTAAGATTGATGTTTACAAAAGAAAGATTACTTTAAGAGTTGGGGAAGAAAAGATTATTTTCAAAAGTGTTAAACCTGCTAGTAGTTTAATTAGGAGGGTCTACATGCTAAGTTTGAGAGAAAGAATGGAACTTGATTTAGAATCTAGGCTTATAGGAGAGACTTTGGTGTTAAATAGATCATTAGACCCTTTCTTGGAAGATTACATTGAATTAAATGATCTAAACGAACCATTTGAGCTTGGAAGAAATCAAGGAGATGATTTGATGCCCACCATTAAGGAAGGTGAGGTAATTAAGAAATTTAGAACTAGGAATGAAGATCTTAATATTGGAATTGATGATTACCCTAGTTATTGTGACGATGATAAAAAGATCCATATAGATTGTGCCCACAACTTAAAGTTTTCATGCATGATAGGATTTGAATTTACTCACGCTAATTTTTTCCCATTATTGTATGTCAACATGATGTCAAGAAAATTTCACAATTCAATAATGAAAAATAAGATGGTGTACAAAGGGAATAATGTTGTAGGAGCCTTAATGAATGTGCCTATCTTTGTTGGAACTTTTTCTGTTATGACTGACTTTGCAGTTTTGGAGGATATGGATGCTTATCGTTATAATAAAATGGATGATATTATTTTTGGCGAACTATTCTTGAGAGAAGTTAGGATTAAAACAAAATGGTTTGAAGGGATTATTACCCTTTACAATGGTGATAATGAAGTAACTTACCAAATGGTGCGATCACATCCAAAGTTTAAACACCACACTAATGAACAATGCAACAAGATACCACCGTTACTGAAGGTAAGTGAGAAAGATAAGATAAATGGAATCTCGCATGCATAACAAAAGCTTAAGGGGTTCTACAAAGGAGTTTTAAATCTAGGACCCGACTTTAACCGAGTTCCATCAATGGAAGAATGGCTCACACGAGGGCACATTAGCGTGCATGAGTTGGAGTAAAAAGAGAAGCTGAAGAAAAGTCTAACTTAAAGACTTCGCTGTAAACAAAAGTGCTTCCTGGGGGACAACCCGGAATGTTATTTAATTTTGTTATCGAGTCTGTCTTTCCAGACTTCAATACGGCGTATCAGCCCCATACCATACGGCATATTGAATGTCTGGACGTTATCAGTCTTTATTTTTCATACACTTTAAAAACATTATTGTCAGTTCTGCGAATACGCCGTATCCACAGTCTGACCCATATTTAGTTTGTTTTAATTAACCGTAGATACCAAGATAGGAATGCACCTGTTTTTCCTATATTTTACACAGGACCTCGTGAATGAAATATCGACGAATATTGGTGGAGAATTTACAAATCTAGATATCTTGAAGTGTTGGAGTCTTGAAACCTCAAGACGGCTGTCAACACACGATCTTGCTTATAAACGCAAATTGGAAAATCTACCAAGCAAATATCAGGGGAGTTTCTCATTCTAATTCTTTTTAAATTCCCGTATTTAATGTTTTACATATACAACGAGGATGTTGTATAATTCAAGTAGGGGGATGGAATTATAATGTTAACTTGTCCTAAATTTTCACAATAAAAGGCTTAAATTATGCTCAAATTTAAAAATTTTCAAGCATACTTTTGTGAAATTACATGTTACATAACCCGCACACAATAACCCTTGATAGATATTGTGAGGATTTAACCTTTCTGTTTCTAAATGTTTACCCAAATTCCACAAAATATGAGTGTGCCGATGATGTTGTAGACTTTAGAACTTGGCTTGGTATATCTATTCGAGACCACAATAATGAGTATTATGGATTTAATTAGAGTAACTTGTTTAAATTGGTAAATCTTAGGATTACAACCAAATCGCCTATACATGTTTATTAACTAACTACACCGGTTAGTTAACCTCTAGTTTAAACCCTTCCATTCTCATCTTTCGAGTGATGATCCACTAGAATAACTCATAGAGCCAATCCTTTAGGAATTTACACCAATTATTTGTTTCGTTACATCCTTACACCTTAACCTACCCTGTTAGATTAAGTTTAATTTACAGTTGCTAGTTGCTTAAAATGTAAAGTCTGTATTTCCCGAGTCTTGTGTCATTTTCTATCTTTGGTGCGGTTGGAAATTTGCACATTGCAAATATGAATGTATATTAGTAGTCAAAGCTCATGTGGTTTTACTACATTCATAATTAATGGTGAATCCGAAGAACGAAGAAATTACCAAAGGAATTATCCGGAATTATTATGATCGTGAAGATGGTGAAACTACACTGAGATTTAAAGTTTAGTTAGTAAAAAAAATGAGAAAAATTGCAAAAGAGAGAGAGAGAGAAAGAAAGTTTGAAGATAATCATTTCGTAAAAGAGCATTGCCGAAGGAATTATATAAAGGATCGATTATTCGTTGATACGTCAACAAAAATCAACGATGTAGAGTATTATACAAAGTGGAAGATATCACCACTTACCTTGTAGAGTATGCAAAGTTTTGGGATGATTGGGAAGTTGATCGTTACGGGAACGCCAACTTAGGTTGTTGTTTTTGATCTATGATCAAGACGTTGTAAATAGTTATGTCTTTGTCATAATAACGGTCAGGAAAATAAGTGTCTAGCAACTTGTACTTTAAGCCTTAATCTATTTGTTTCTTGATTTTTATTTAACAACAATTTACTTCCCTCTCACCTAATGATTAACCTCTGGTTTTACGTGAATGAGGAGCTATACAAACATGCATGTCTATTCTGACGTTCCAGCCATGTATGCATGTCTTGTACCTTGTTGGTTTATGACTTTTGGTAAAAGTTAGAAGGTTCCTACCCTATATCATTCTTCATCCTAACCGTTGGTTAAATTCGAATGGGGATGTGATCGAACACTCATGTCTATCCCGGCGTTCCGGGTGTGTATTTGTGCTTCAGCTGCCATGTTGGAGTAGTACTTCTGGTGAAAGATTGTAGAATGATTAAACCGTACGCCTTTCTATACAAAAACCTACATTTACCTTTATAAACTTGTTACTCCTTGGCTTTAGTGGTAGAGATGTGTATCCTTGCCAATCTTATGATAGAATACTCATCATAACCGAGCAATTGATCAAATTAGTTACATGTTACCACATAGATTAGTTGAGTGATTTGAGTGTTTTCATCTTCCTATTTCGTGAAGTGTTTGGTTGTGTACTTGTAATAGATCAAATAAATGCTTTAACGGAAAATATCCTTAGGGATACATTTTTATAAAATTCTAAAGGCTATTTGAGGACAAGTAGGATTCAAGTGGGTGGATATTTGATAGCATCAAATAACGTCTAATTTATAGCATCATTTATCCTACGATATTAACCCATTTTGTTTAGTTATTGCAAAGAATTGTTACTTAATCGTTTATATTTGAGAATTGCAGTAATTGGGGAAACATAGAAAAAGTTGCGCATTCTGGAGCTTAAATGAAGATATTTTGAAGATTACTATTCTGAAGACCAATACGTCGTATCCATCAAGAAGATACGGCGTATCCGTGTATGCACTCACCAAAGACCACAAAAGATTAAAGATCAATACGCCATATCCAGAGGACTTAATACGCCGTATTCAAGATATGGAATCAATATAATATTCTAGAAGATATCAAACGTGGTCCCTACTCTAAGAAATCCCCAATATGCTGTATCTAACCCATTGGATACGCCGTATTGAACCGAATTCTAGACATTATAAATAGAAAACTCAAAAACGAGTTTTAAGTATGCTAAATCATATTCTTAATACCTAAACCACAAAAGTCAATTTTCAGAAAAAGAGCAGAAGAGGTCAACCAACGTCTTCAATTCCATAGGAGACATCGTGTAATTCCATATACTTTAGTAATCGTTCAATTTTTGGTATCATTCATTAACTCGGTTAGTTTACCATGGCTAAATTATTACTCTTGTATTTATTATGACGTTTGAAGGCTAATACCTTCGGGTATTAGCCATTATTATAAAGATCTGAATGTTTGGTATTTGTTTATATTGATTTCTTAATTTATCGTTGTATGCTTGTTTATGTTTATCAATTTATACTTGTTTACGGGCTTTTGTATGTGACCTATCATTCAACTGGATCTAGCTAAGTGGACCAAGAAGATCTAGAGTCTGGGATAGCTCTGCATATAGTAATTTATACACCTAGAATAATAGTTACATAAATATTGTCCTTCTAAGTGTATGTCTAGGATACGATTCTGGCTTAACTAGTTAATTGGATATTGCCAATGGTTTATTAATTGTGTTGACTAGCAAGTGACCTAGATAATTCAACAAATAACGTTCTGATTCCATTGGATAGTTGGACAAGTGGACTACTAGTGTATAGATTGCCATTAAGCGGTAAGTGGGTAAAGTCTCTATGAGCTAGGGTTTAACAAGATCACCATTGCTTTAATCCCTAAGATAGATTATAATCAGCAAATAAGGATGCTTTATGCGGATGCTTTAATTGTGATAGAATTAACGTGTCTAGGTCTTAGGATGATGTAACGCCTAAGTCTTAAGAATGATATGCCACCTCGAGAGAAGAAATCATTGCACTTAATAAACAAACCAACGTTCTAATCGGATTAATAATGCTTAATACAGTTTTCTTATATAAGGTTTGACCGATCTTTTATCTTTTATTAATTAGCTTGCGTAGGTAACAGTTTCTTGAATTGATTGTAGTCACCAACCAAACTGTGCCAGTCTCTCAGGCTGAAAACCCCCCCTTTTCCATTAGAATTAGGATTTAGAATGACATAGGTTTAACATAGGATTAGAATAGAATTAACATAGATTAGATAACCAAGATATTAATTAAATTGATAGATTTAACCTTGCTCTCAGTGATCGACACCCTACTTACCACGAAACTACTACCGATCGGGTACACTGCCCGTTAAAGTATTGTTTTTGGTTAAGTCGGCAAAATATAAATTTAAAACTTAAATCATATAAAAAACAACCCGACACTACAACACATCAGAAAGACTGAAGATGCTATAAAACACTTACAAAAAATCTTAGAGTTCGCCAGTTTATTCAACACACCTGGGATTTCGAGAAATGACATAATGCTGCGAATTTTTCCCCTTACCCTTACAGGAGCTGCCAAGAGGTGGTTGGAAAAACTCTATCCGATTTACTGGAAACCTGGGACGAGTTAAAACAAGTCTTCATACAAAGATTATGTCCACCTTCAGTAACCTTCAAACAAATAGGAGAAATTTATAATTTTCGGTTATAAGAAGGCGAAACCCTGTACCAGACATGGGAAAGATTTAATGAACTCCTCTTTAAGTGAAAATTTCATGACCTAAATGACTATAAAAAAGGAAATACTTTTTATAAAGGCCTTAGCACTCACACATGGCAGATCTTGGATTCTCGTGGCTTAATTATAGGGTTAACTGCTATTGAAGCTTTTGAGTCAATTCAGGAGAAAGTAGACCATTCGTATAGATGGAACAAATAGGAAAGTAATAAGAAAACTTCAAATAGCTCTTTTAGTACTATCACTGAAAAACTTAAGATTCTAAATCACGATATGAATAATCTTAGGGAAAGCATCTGTAAAATCAACCGAAAACCTAATATGAAGTTCCGTCACGAGGAAGTAAAAAGTATGAAAAACCACCAAAGATTCACCCACCCCTTAGATAACCTCAAGGAAATACTCAAACAATTTCTAGAGGAATCTCGTAAGAAACAAAATATATTGGACGAAGGGTTGCAAAACTTCATAGACCACACTAATAAAAATCTTCGAAAACAAGAAATAACCATTGAAAACTCGAAAAGAAATTTGTTCACCTTGCTCGTATTCTAGCTAATCAAAAGGACAACGCACCAGTCATAAATAATACTTCTGTACAATAGGAATTCACAATGAAATTGGAACCTCCTCAAGAAACTCCCAAATTAAAAACTTTCTCTGAAAAGGTGAAAAAGCGCATTATGAAAACCTAAGCTAACGAAGAGAAACATCTTAAGAAACTAGAATGCGAGCCGGTCAACACTACCTTAGTAAATGATATTTGGAAAAAAACCATCATACACCCGACATCTGCAATAGTTGGTTTCAAACAAAATTCAAATTGAAAAATTATCCATGGTGAAATTAAATGCTCGATGTTCCGCTGTGCTCCAAAACAAACTTCCTCCAAAAGAAAAAGACCTAGGAAGTTTTGTTTTACCATGCGTCATTGGCAATACTAAGGTTAGCAACAATCTTGCTGATTTAGGAGCCAGTATTAGCGTAATGCTATTTTCTATGTTTAAACGCTTAGGTCTTGGGAACCCAAGACCGGTTAACATGGTTATAGAAATGGCAGATAGATCAATGCAATCCCCAAAAGGAATAGTTGAAAATGTTCTAGTAAAAATTCACAAGTTCATCTTTCCGGTAGACTTCGTTATTCTCGACATCGTTAAAGATAACAAGGTTCCAATTATCCTGGGAAGACCTCTGCTAGCCACTGCACACGCAATGGCGTATTTGGAGGAAAAATCTCGTTAGAAGTTGGGAAAGAACAAGTTATCTTTAATGCCAACGAAGGGCCACCCCTGTAACTGTTTCGCCTGTCTGCGTAATTAAAATTTTCAATGAGATCGATAACATTAATGGACCAGACAGTTTAGAAGAGTTTGTAATGGATGATAGCTTTAATGGGGACTTGGGAAACTTTCTCTAGGATAATAACCTATTTCAAATTATGAAAATCCTGGAACTAACTCTCCTTCCCCAAATAAATCTTCAAGAGAAATTTGGAGCCCAACTAAGGGTTTTCAAGATTTTGACAATGACCTTGGTAGTAGAATAGATGAATTTGTTACAATAGACGACCTATAGATTCGGGACCCTTAAATAGTAAGCAACCTTTAAAATCAGAATTTCACAACATAGGAAATAAAGTAAATAGGTAGAACCCTTATAGTCTTTAGATTACTTGCAAAATAGGGTTTGTTAACTTTAACCCTTATATGGACCCAATTTCCCCGTTTAATGTAATGTCTAAAGTAGCTTATAACTCTATTATGAAACAGGAACTCACTTGTCGACTCCCCGTGTAAAACCCTAGTTGTGCTCACTACTAGTGCAAGATATCCTTAGATTGCCTTATCAAACCAATCCTGTTTAAACCCTATATGTTTCGTTATACCATTTCACCTTAGCCTACCATGTAGTCTTTATTTTCTATGTGTTGAAATTTCTGGCTACTTAAGTCCATGGTTCGGGGGAATGGGAATGAAAATTTTATGCATTCATAGAAGACTAATCAGTTATGATCTATAAAGATCCCCTGTATCACCACTTTTGACGTTGTTCATCTCAAGTGGGGGGATGTGCGTATAATATTAGATGTTGCAGGGGCAATAATTAAAAATATAAACTCCTGTAGCATTTGCATATTTATCAAGAAGAAAATGAAGAAAAGAGGGTGCAACTAAAAAGCCACTCACGTGCTAAAAATGTGTAAAGATGGTGCAAAATAAAAAAAATATATGGAGCTAGTAGCCCATTATTGCACCAAGCCATCTCAACAAGTATAAAGAATGAAGCTAGTAGCCCATTATTGAAGATCATGTTTTTGAACTCACACTTTTGGACCTTGGATAGACAGTAGCTAGTTATGACAACCTTAGTTTACTTTAGACTATTTATTTCGTGTTTTTATCTTAACAACCATTAAAAGTGTATCCCATTACTATCCTAACCCTTTTATATCACCCAATAAACCAAATATCACCCATGTTGCCTTGGAGACTGTTTAGACCCTAATTCTAGTTGGTGGAGACTTGTGTACTTTCCAAGCTTATGATAGAACACATACTATGTCTGTGTAATTGAGTGTTCACCCCGAAATTGAACACTTAGATTAGTAATGAGAGTTGAGTGTTTTTTATCCCCTTTTCGTGAGGTGTTCGGCTCAGATGTTTTCTAGCATAAGTAGTTTATAAATTCATTTCTCCAAGTTAAATTGAGGAAATCTTTTTATGAATTATTCTAAACGGTTCTGCTTGAGGGCAAGTAGAAGTCAAGTGAGGGGATATTTGATAACATCAAATAATTAATACATTTTAATATCAAATTCCCTATAAAAATGCTTACAAATATGTTATTAATGTATGAAAATGTTACTTAATTGTTTATTATTAGTTTTCAGGGACCAAGTGAGCATTTTAGCAAAAGACAAGGGATTTGGACAAGAAATACAATAAAGTGAAGAGTCCAAGGCAGTTTACGGCATAACACCCCTGAGGGATTACGCCATAACGTACTCTAACAAAGAAATGAGTCATCACACCCTTTATGGCATAAAGTATCTCCAAGATTACACCGCAACATTCAAATTTACAAGAAGATGATGTAGCTGACTCAGCGTTACGGCGTAACATATGTGACAGGGTTACGCCGTAACACCCTTTTATGCCTTGAAGATTGGTTGATTACGTAGAAAGATTACGGCGTAACATCCCATAAGGGTTACGCCGTAAACCTTTTGAACCCTATAAATAGAGCCCTTCTCTGGCTCATTCAGCATCACTCACCACCACCACTTCACACACAATTCTAAGGGGTGAACCAAACCCCTAAGGTTCGAAGCATTTCATCTAAAGGTCCATGGGAGAAGTGATGTGAAGTTTTAACACACGTAAAAATATATAAAATATAATACTTAAGAAGAGAATTTAAGAAGATTACCAAGTTAC
>BQNB010190710.1:0-11757 GCA_026074375.1 Tanacetum coccineum | reverse complement strand
GCTGACGAAAACGCAGGAAAGCTGACGAAAAAGCGAGAAAGCCTACGAAAATGAGCGAATGCGGACGAAAACGTAAGAAAACGTGCGAAATCGGACGAAAACGTATGAAAATGTAAAAAAACGTGCGAAAACCGAAGAAAATGTCAAAAAACGTAAAAAACAGACAAAAACGTAAAAAACGGAGGAAACATAAAAAAAGATGAAAAATGTAAATATAAAAAGACGAAAACATAAAATAACTGACGAAAACGCTAAAAACGGTTGAAAACGTAAAAAACGGACGAAAACTTAAAAAAAACAGACAAAACGTAAAATAACTGACGAAAACGTTAAAAAACAGACGAAAACGAAAAAAATGAACAAAAACGTAAAAAAACAAACGAAAACGTAAAAAAAAGGCGAAAACGTAAAAAACAGACGAAAACGTAAAAAAGACGAAAACATAAAAAAACGGACGAAAATGTAAAAAATTAGACGAATACGTAAAAAACTGATGAAAACGTAAAAAACTGACGAAAACGTAAAAAAACGGACGAAACGTAAAAAAACTGACAAAAACGTAAAAAAAACGGATGAAACGTAAAAAAGACGAAAACGTGAAATAACTGACGAAAAAGTTAAAAAATCAGACGAAAACGTAAAAAAACTGACGAAGACGTAAAATAACGGATGAAACGTAAAAAAAAGACGAAAACGTAAAATAACTGACGAAAACATTAAAAACGGACGAAAATTTTAAAAAATAAACGAAAATTTAAAAAACAAACGAAAACGTAAAAAAAAGACAAAAATGTAAAAAACAGCCGAAAACGTAAAAAAAAGGCGAAAACATAAAAAAACGGACGAAAATATAAAAAATTAGACAAACACGTAAAAAACTGATGAAAACGTAAAAAACGAACGAAACGTAAAAAACTGACGAAAACGTAAAAAACTGACGAAAACGTAAAAAAACGGATGAAACTTATAAAAAAGACGAAAACGTGAAATAACTGACGAAAACGTTAAAAATTGACGAAAACGTAAAAAAACTGACGAAAACGTAAAATAACGGAGGAAACGTAAAAAAAGACGAAAACGTTAAAAAACGGACGAAAACGTAAAAAACGGCCGAAACGTAAAAAAACAGACGAAAACGTATAAAAACGTATAAGAACGTAAAAAACGTAAAAATACGTACAAAATGTTAAAAAAATCAATTAATTTCAATTTGGGCAAGATTTGCCAACACTACAAATAATGAGGGAGTGGTAGTGTGAGTTTTAGTAAATTTACACTTTTGGTCCCTCCATGTTTTTTTTAATCTTAAATTATGTCTTTTTAATCTAATGAAATGGATGGTCAAGATTTGTCTCTTGGTATGCAGGGAGAAACTAGTATGCAAAATAACTCACCTCTATAATTATAATAATTGTCCACTATTAAATATAGTATTTATCTTATAACTAAATACGATATTTATCTTATAAGAGGCCTATAAATAGAAGACCTAGTTTTAGAATTTCTATATCAATTCAATATATCTCTAACCCTAAAGTCGATCGTCCCCTTTCCTTATGGGTTTTGAATGTCGACCACCAACACACACAAAACACATCGTTGTGTTTTGTTCTTCTCATTTGATTGTGCACGTGTTGAGTTATTAGATCAAGATCTATCACTCTATTGAAGTTGTCAGAGCATTAGTGTGCTCTTCCAATTTAATTGTGCACGTGTTAAGTTATTAGACAAGATCTAGCACCCTATTGAAGTTATCGGAGCATTAGTGTGCTAAACTATAAGAAGATCTTACTTCTGATCTTAGTTGTTTGAGTTGATCTCCCGCACAAACAAAAGTACGCAATTGTTGTTACAGTTTTTTTGATTAGTCATGAGTTACGTATACGGATTGCTTGAGTGTAACACCTCCCAAATCGGATAGCAACGGTAGATAATCGAGGGTTCTATTTCATAGCACACAATACAAGTTATAGAAAACGACCTCTTAATGAGACGTTTTGAAAAATTACTCATTTGATATATATTAAAACATCAGAGTTCATAAAAGAGAGGTCCCAACAGTTTAAAGATTTCATAATGTTTTTTAAAAGAAAGTTTTATCGAATGATAAAAATATGCAGAGTCTTCAAAATATGTCGTGCGACTTTCTTCCAAGACAACACCTTAAGGACCTAAGATAAACATGCTAAAAATGTCAACAAATAATGTTGAGTGAATTCATAGGTTTGGTAATAAAGCAGTGGACCACATAGGTTCGCAAGTAAAGCAGAAGCAAACCAAGTAATGTTATAGAAATCAATATAGTACTCCAACGAGCAGTTTAGTGGATCATAAGATTTCAAGTAATAGTTGACTAATGAAACACATTCAAAAGTCGAAAGTAGGTATTATTGCACTAAGCTCATGATACCTGGACGTTAACGTAATGGCAAATCCCAATGTGTTAGATTTGTGCCCCGAAGATGTTCTGTCAAACATCCAAGTATTACCTTAAATGTAATTAACGGTTCATGATATAGGGGACTTAATGGCAGTAGTGGTACTTAGGCAATAATATATTAGGATAAGCATACAGGTTAAACACTTGCGTCCATAAGAAAAAAGTAAGTAAGATAGCATGTATCTCCCCCAAGGAGTTGTAAAACATTTAAATGAGTAAAAGAGGGGCTATGAACTCACCTTTAAGCAATGCGATAAAATATATCGAGATAAATGTCAAGAGACCGAGAAAAGATAACGAGAAATGAGCGTCGGGAGATCGAGAAAAGTCTTAAAAGCAACCTAAAAATAATGTCGCGTCTTAGGATGCATAAATATTACGCAAAATAATTATGAATAAGTTTTTATATAGATTATAGCATTGTACTTAGAGTTTATAAGTTTTATAAAAACATTTGGGCCCAAATTAACCAAATTAAAATATTGCAAGAAACACTTTTTATAAAACTCCCTTTTTATACAGAATTTTTGCAACCCGCTGCAATATTCTGTTTTTGACCCATTTTAACTTACATTCATGGCCTGGAAATATGTTTTCTAGAAAATAGAGACTTTCGCCTTTCCGGATATGTAAGGCACATCTCCAACAGAGCTACGGTTATTTTTCTATGATTTTTCAAAGTCGGTGCAAATTTCTGCACACTATGCTGTCCCAATTTGGGTCATTACCCAAACGACCCAAAACTCATTCTAAGCTATCCAAATCTTTACCAAACTTAACATGTCTAAATGATTACTCTTCAGGTTTTAAGCCAAATTTGCTTATTTAGATGCTAATTTAAGCTCTAGCCAAACACCATTTAATTAACATAAATTTTAATAACTTCTAATCATCATATGAATTCTTTACCTAATAATGTTTTAGAAAGTTTTTAACGTATATAGAAAATATATAAGTGTTACTACCATATTCGCTAAGGATTTTTATAGCTCAAACGGACCCGAAAACGACCGAAAACTCTTTTTTATATTTCTAGCAACTCTATTATAGTTAAAAAAATCTCAGATTTTGTCCGACTTTAGGAGAGCGTACCTCCTTCGTTATAAACATTCACGGCTCTACCAAAGATTACGTTTGAAGAAAAAATCATAATCTACAACTCTTCTTTAATAAGTTTAAGCCGAATCGGACCCGAAATGGGTCAAAACACAGTTTCAAAATCTGGACAGAATCACCCGATAACATTTTTGAGCTGGTAAAAACATTCATGTTTCATCAATCTTAAAACGACCATAACTTCTTCGTTATAAGGCGGATTTTCGCGTTCTTTATATCCACGCGAAGGTAATAATATGTAGTAACATATTTTCAAGGCTTAGGTTACTCAAAACGATTTTAAACACGCCTTAGCTCATGAAATCTTTCTGGACAACAAGGTTTTTATACCAAAATCAACCACAACTTCAACAATACCCTTTAATCTATTCTAGCTCTTCCACCAATGTTACAATCAACATAACAACTTGATTATTAGCTTAATGCTAACATAACATGATTTTCTAAATCATGTTTTCATCACAATTCAAGATTAGGGTTCTATAGAACCTTAATTAAGCACAAATCCCTAATTCACATAAACCTTTAATTTGAACATAAACATGATTAGGACATGATTACTTACTCACCTTGATTGAGGAATGGATTATAAGACTTGAGTTCTTCTATGACATCTTCAAGACACCAATAATCATTTACTAGATCATACCAAGACCCTTACTTGATTCCTTAAGTCACCTTGATGATTTCTTGATGAATGAAAGAACTATTAGATTATCCTTCCTAAATTCTATGTGTAGGACACGACACCACCAACACTAAACATACGTGTTTCCTTATGGTTAATTCTTGGAATGATAAGGCTTATTTAAGCCCAATGGTACAAAGGTAATTTCTGCCCATAATGGTTAACTTTGCATCATTAGTCCCTTTCGTTAAGTCTTTTGCACAGTTAGTCCTTTTTGTTAACTATTTTCTTCAAATGGTCCTTATTTCTATATATACTAACATATAATGTACATATGTAAAATAATAAAAATGAATAGAGCATGGAGACTAATATTTAGTCTAGAGTCGGGTTCACATTTAATATACGTTTTCTACGAACTCGAGATAATCTATCCAGTAAACCAAAAAGGAAAATTTTTCGTAAAAATTAAAATAAATAATAAAGTACGGGGTTAAATAACGACCCGAAAATTACGAATTGTTACATAGAGATGAAAAAGCACTTTTAAAGGTTATACTCCCGCTGCAATTTTTGATTGTTTGTTTTAATTGTTATAATAGATTTAAAATTATAACCCACATTTTCTTTTTGTGGTCTTATAGCTACTTATACGTGATTATGACTATCCTGATTATTATAATATATATTTGGTTTAATAGATGCGGTGACAAATTATTAAATTGGCATATACATGATTATAGTAGTATTTAATTTTCTTGTATTGGCTTGTTAAAATATTTGTTTTAATTTATGTCGTTATCATGATCAAAGCATGGTCCTCTCATGAACTTTAGGCGGCATGTGCCAAACTATAAAGTAGGCCTTTAAACATTTAAACATGTAATATTAAGTACTTGTAAAATAGTTTTATTCGACACTAGAAAACTTGTTATAATAAAAAACGTTAAAACGCTAACAAAGTAATTTTTATCTACTTCCAGATATGTAAAGAAAAGAAGGGGAATTTCAAAAATAAAAATCCCAGATTACTTTTAAAACTATAGGTGATTTAATTTTCAGAACTTGGAATTAATGAGAATTTATAATCTTCGATTAACGACAATACATTCATTTTCAAGTCTTATCATCCGCTACAATACTACAGCAAAAAGTAAAACAAAACAAAATAGGCTCTAAAGTTGGGCTAAGTACTATACATATAACCTGAGTTTAAATATTTTTTTGGGAACCCTCAAGAATTTTGGTTTCTGTACAATTGCCCAGCTCGCACAGGCTCAAATCCCGCTGTAGATAAAGTTGATTATGAGCAAACTAATTGTGGGTTTTTACTTTTTAATAACTGTTATTATTGTGTGTAGCAGTTATGTCTTTTAGTTGTTTTTCATGATTTAATTATTTTAATTATTTATTTTATACACCATGGTTAAGGCGTTTTGGGGAAAAGTACTAAAATCAAAGTTTTAATTTGTAGTCAATTCTGTTTTGTATTTATTTCAATTGTAAGTATTATAATAGTTGTACTTTTCAATTTTATAAATGTAACAAGACGGATATCAAGACTGGATGCGAAGAGACAAAAGTTGTGTTCCAAGACGATGAAGGCGAAAGCTTATATTGATCCTTCAACGCCGAAGCTATAACACCAGATAGTAAGTGCAGTAGCGTTACTGCTGATGTGAGTATAACGTCGCGGCAATAACTTTCCTCGTGTTATAAGGTAAACAGATATGCGCATCTCTTTTGTATCGTTTTAAGAAAATATCTATGGGATCGGAAACCGACAAATACAGTCAAGTTAGGTAACACAAAACTAAGGATGGAAATTTGGTCCTTAAAAAGTTGAACAGAGTAAAACAACATCACTTATGCACATTTCATTGCTTATCAAATGTGGAAAGCATTAAGGGGGGCAAATTGGAAATGGGTTTCGCTGTGGGGATCATAAACTTGACTTTTAGCATAGGCAAATTTTCAAAGATAGTTCAAATGACTGTAACGAATATGAATAATACTTTTTCCATCTCAAATTAATAGTTTATGTTTTCTTTTATAAATGTCTCAATTTAATTGTTCACTATTAAAGATAGATATGAAATTTGATCAAGTTTACTATATTACCTTTGTCTGAAATTATTATTACAAACTTTAAATAAGACTTTAATTAATTAGCTAAAAGTAAAATTGTCATTCTGTTAAAAAATAAAAAAGCGAAAACAATAATACATGCACCTTCTTAAACTGTGTGTTTTTTGTCGAAAGACAATAATTTTGAGACAGAATGAGTAATAATAGATAGTTTTCGTTTCTTGATTTTGGTTAAAGAAAAATGTGCTCCAAGTTTTAGTCACATGTTCGGGGATATTTTTTGATATGAATAAATAAGTACTTTTGTAATTTTGTTTCCTAACAAAAAAAAAAGTCAAATGGGCTGGCCAAAGTGAGAGCCCAATGGGCCAGTACTATAGCAACTACATAAAAAAAGTCAAATGGGCCGGCCCAAAGTGGGAGCCCAATGGGCCGGTACTGTAGCAACTGACGTCAAAACGACCGTATTTTTATTCAAATATATATAATTAAGCATGATTACCCGCGCGTTGCAGCGAGTCGTTAATTTTTTTCGCGTATGTGCAAGGCATTATTATTTTTTATTTTTTTTATTTTGTATGGTTTTATTTTTTCGTCCTTATGTTTAATAGTTTGTTTTTTTTCTTATATTGGCTTATATGCGGGGCTTATGTTTAAAAGTTTCTTTTTTTGGCTATATGGGTTTTTTTAAATATAATTTTATGGGAACATGACGTTTTTTTATTGTATTCTGTGTGTGTTTATTTTTTTCGGTCTATGTTTAAATATGCGGAGGATTACTTTTTGCGTTAAAATTTTTTTTATTCTTTTCTATTATTTCTTGTGCGTGATTTTATTTTTTTTTGGCTCTCATGTATATTTGTTTTTTTTATACATGGGCTTATGTGTTGGGTCTCATGTCGCGGATATTTTTTTATCTTAATAAGTCAATATTTTTGTAATTTTTTTTCCTATTTTGTGCCGAGCGGTTTTTTTACATTGCCTACAAAAAAAAAAGCCAAATTGGGAGCCCAAAGGGCCGAGCACTGTAGCGTGTGGAACAAAACTACGTCGTTTTATTCTACGCGAGGCATTATTTTTTTTATTTTGTGCGATTTTATTTTTTCGGCCTCATGTTTAATAGTTTGTTTTTTTTCTTATATGGGCTTATGTGTGGGGCTTATGTTTAAAGGTTTCTTTTTTTGGTTATACGGTTTTTTTTTTAATATAATTTTATGGGAACATGGCCTTTAAATGAGAATCGCGCGTTACTGCAGGGTGGTTTTTTAATTGTGTTTTTGTCGTTTATTTTTTCGTTCTCCATGTTTAATAGTGCTTTAATTTGCGTAAATATTTTATTTTTATTCTCTTCATTTTTTATTTGAGCGGTTTATTTTGTTCGGGTCTCATGTTTAATAGTTTGTTTTTTTTATATAGGGTCTTATGTGTTTGGCCTCATGTTGCGAGTATTTTTTTAATCTGAAACAGTTCAATATTTTTGTAGTATTTTTTTTTCTATTTTATTGCCACGGTTTTTTTTTACATTAGCCTAAAAACAAAAAAATTGTACCAAATGGGCCGGCCCAACTTGGGAGCCCATTGGGCCGGCTACTGTAGCGACGCTGCCAAAACGGCAGCGTTTTATTCCAAAATAAAAAAAAAAAAAAATATTTTTATTTGTTGCGGGTTATTTTGTCGTCTCATGTTTAATAGTTTGTTTTTTTTATATGGGCCTTATTGTGTTGGGCCTCATGTTGCGAGGAGATTTTGTTTATCTGAATAAAGTCAATATTTTGTAGTATTTTTTTTCTATGTTATGCCGAGCGTTTTTTTTACTTTGCCTACAAAAAATAAAATACAACAGGGGTCCGGCCCACTTGGGAGCCCATTTGGGCCGGCTCACTGTAGCCGACGCGCCAAAACGGCAGCGTTTTTAGCCGAATATAGTATATAGATATAATGACTAACGAATATGAATAATACTTTTTCCATCTCAAATTAATAGTTTATGCTTTCTTTTATAAATGTCTCAATTTAATTGTTCATTATTAAAAATAGATATTAAATTTGATCAAGTTTACTATATTACATTTTTTTGAAATTATTATTACAAACTGTAATAAACTTTATTAAAAGTAGCTAAAAGTTAAACAATAGTCATTCTGTTAAAAATAAAAAAAGTGGAAAACAATAATTATGCATCTTCTTAAGACTGTGTGTTTTTTTGTCGAAAGACAATAAATTTTAGAGACAGAATGAGTAATAATAGATAGTTTTCGTTTCTTGATTTTGGTTAAAGAAAAATGTGTACTGATCATGCAATTATAAAAAACAATTATATTAACGAAAACATTTCTAAGAAACTTTTAACACGTTTGACATGTTTTAGTAGCTGATTTTTTAGTTGTACATGCTAGACACTAAAATTAGCTGGCCTAAATCTGGTTTCTAGCTTTATTTATTAGGTTTATCGGTGTTTGTACTTTTATTATTAGAGTTATCACTCATACATTGTATCCTACAGAATACACACCCATAGAAAGATTTGAAATCAGTCGTCACATATATGAACATGTTTAACCTTGAATCGATATTCTTATTGGGATTTACAATCTAGGTGAACCATTAGCTACGAGTACGCACTATGGATTTCTAGTAATAGCATATGAATTAACACTTAAACAAGAAGTAAATAGATGCACGTACCTCTTAGCCAATGATCAAGAAAACGAGTAAAGCGACTAACACAATCGCCTTGTTACGTTTGCTCACGCCACAGTCACGTTCAACCGAATTACGTTTAGAGTTTTGTCTAGACTTAAACTTCACGATCATCAACACTTGTTACCTTCTGGAACAAAATCCGCTTATCAAACAACCCTTGGTGATCTTGTACACCATAAACCGAATTGGGTTTTATATGAAACCCTAATATACGCGAATACCTATGAATCGAATTAAACACCCTAAAACCCTAGTTTGGTTTTTTAACCTCGAACAGGAAATAACAAACACCTATGTTTAATTCGTTGAACGTCAAGCTAGGGGGAAACAAGATAGAATGATTAAAACATTTGGAGGTTACGAATCAAATTCGGTGAGAACAAATAACCGAAAATTAATAGAACCACATAGAACCCGTGTAAGGGTTTTTGTCGACTTCGGTTTGGAAAAGAAACAAAAGAAACCGAATATAGTTTAAGGGTTTTTAGGAGTTCTGTGTCGTGTATTTTTGAGCTAGGATATATGTCCTTATATAGGTCTTTAATCCTAATCCAAGATAAATACAAAAACCTTCCTTTTTAATTATCCAAAACCGACTCAAACTTTCACATATAAACCACATGAAAAGTCAGCTGCTAGAGGCCCTTGTGGTTTGAGTTTCTTGTTACTTTTAGTCCTTTGGTTTATTACGTGAAGTATAAAAATGTATTCTCCGTGTATTAACGTGTGTGCCCCCAATAGGCTCACATATTCGTAATGTATTCGTGCTAATTCGACTACCATAATCCAACAATTTCAATGTTCGCAAATTCTAGGGTCTCATTTTGTGTATTATTGCCAATGAAAACACAAACCAACTCACCTAGATTTTTTAAATTTAGCCATTCGTGTAAATCTTTTTTCTTTTTCTCCATCTCAAGATTTTTTCCTTGAATATATATTAAACAATAAAAAGTAAAAACCATGACACATGCATGCGATCAATAGGTTAATGGGTATTGGGTAGTAATCATCTAACATATAAAAAATGCGAATTTGATTGGATATACTGGTGATTATGGACCACATAACCTAGTTCCAAAATCTAACACATGTTACATCCTTTATTTCACAACCATTAGATTTTTTCAGTCTGGTTACAAGGGCAAGTGATTAAACACTGTATGATCACGTAACTATGGTCCACAATCCACATAGTGCTTTAAGGTTGGCCATATAGGTTTCTTAAATAAATCTCATTGGCATTTTTAAATGTTACTCGTATCAATTAGGTTTATCTTACATTTGTTTATTTGTACTGTGTATTAATCAGCATAAACAAACAAGTTTAGACAAGAAGACAAAAAAGGATAAAACTGTTAGGAGAATGGCAGAATGTTAATTAGTTTATTTCTTATACAAGATTTATTTTAACTAATTCAGTTAAATACCACAAAGATGATTTATTAAAGCAGGACTAAAAATATTGATATTATTCTATGCACATACATACATATATAAATAGAAAGTACGTATAAAACACAACAGGATATTTACGTAAAATGAGTAATTAAACGAAGAAAGATCCATGTTCATGTTACTCGGAAAAGACGAGTTTCCTCTTATGTTCCACGTAAAGGTTTCCAGATTACAATGGGATTCTTATGCGTTGTCTAGAGTCAATTTCGTTTTTAGGTACAAGCATGAGTGGCGGAGCTTGAATATTATATGCGGGAGGGCCAAAAGTGTTCAGAATACGTTATGAGAGGCCTAAATTGGAAAACATAAAAAAATACTCATGAAATATTAGTAAATATACACTAGTGGCTCAAGTCTAGGGGGGCCATAACCTTTTTTTGTCCCTTCAAAGCTCCGCCTTTGTGTGTACATATGAAAACCCCTTAGGAAAACCTAAGTAACAATTATCCGACTAAGCGATTAACCCAATATACCATTTTTGTTTCTTTGAGTCGAATGGTTGTGATTTCAAGCCAAGATCTTAAGTTGTTTATGTTTAGCCAAATCACATTGGTTGACCTTCATCTACACATATACCAAATCTATGTTTCTTAGCATTCTATACCTATAGTATATATAAATCGTACACAGATTAACATGATATGATTGCTTGAGCAAATAAACAAAGAAAATGATAGTGGCCACAAAAATGAAAAAGTAGTCTTTTCTTTTGCATAAATATGGTCAAGCCATTAGCTAGTGCCACATCTTTTGTGGTTCGTGCGTAGTGGCCTTTTTGGTCCGACAAATATGGGCCATTCAATAACCTTTTCATATCGTTGGCTAACACATAAGTTAATTTATGAGTCATGATTCAAAGCATTATGGTATTAGCATAGTTCAATATATATATTGACTATAATTTGTGACTGTATCATGTTTGGTTTTTTAAGAAAAGGATAAAAATGGTTTCATGTGAAGGTAGCATCGACATATTCATACAAAAGTTTGAACTTAACTATCAAAAGACTTTAGTAGAGTGGTGCCTAAAAGACCTGTAAACCAAAAAATTGTACGTTTAAGTGTAAACTTAGACATGTAATTTATTTGAAATTTTTTATTTTCATAAAAATGCAGTCTATCTTAATGTGCTGTGTCATGCTAATAACACTACGACAATCGCCCTTTTCCCTGGCGACATGTCGGGGTTTTCCCCAGCGACATGTCGATGGGGAAAGCGTTTAATTAAATTTTTAAAAACGTTTTCCCCAGCGACATGTCGCTGGGGAAAGCGTTTAATTAAATTTTTAAAAACGTTTTCCCCAGCGACATGTCGCTGGGGAAA
>BQNB010190706.1:0-11758 GCA_026074375.1 Tanacetum coccineum | reverse complement strand
TTATGATTATTCCCCTAAGTTCATGAAACTACGACGTAGAGGTATAAGTATGCCACTTTATTCAAGGCGTGGTAAAAGTTCATATGTATGTCATGCTGGCCCTGAGGCTCCAAGCCAGTCGTGATCAGACATGGTATAACGTTCGTTAGTTCGATCTTAAACTAGTGAGAGCTAATCACCCGAACAGGGGTTGTCAATCCCCAATAGATCTATTTTATAACACTCGCTTTTACCCTCTAAGTAATTAACAGTTCATGCAACCTTAGCTAATCCGTAATCATTTGAATGAAAGTAAAATTGTTGCGTCCATAAGTAAAGTGAGTATGTAAATGAGTTTTTAATCAACCATTATAAATGAGTTTGTAAACGTTCATGTAACCGAGTTTGTAATCAATCATGTAAATGAGTTTGTAAACGAGTATGTAAATGAGTATGTAAACCATTCGTAAAACGTGTATGCAAATAAGTATGCAAAAGAGATTGTAAATGAATATATAAACAATTTGTAACGAGCATGTATTCTCCTCTGATATTTGTAAAGTAAATGTAAAACAAGTAAAAGAGGGGCTATAAACTCAGCTCAAGTGAATTGAATCAACAAAGTATATCACAATTGAAAAATGTGTCACGCAAACGCCCGAATGCAACCTAATTAATGATAGGTCGTATAAGTACTAATCACTTTGATTAACTAATACCTTATATAATTCTATATACCTACATCACCATCTAATTGTAATTGAGAAATAATATTTAAAATGTAAAAACATTTATAAATATCACTTTAGTAAAAATGACGTAACTTTCCCGCTTTTAATCTGTTTTGCACGTTCTTTACATCCACGTTCTCGTATTAGAGAGATATATCAAAATATTACATTTTAATACTTTGCCTTGCTGATGAATAGTGATTTTTACTGTTCATAGTTTATAAAATTATTTTTATAAACTTTAATTATTTAAACATGAAAAATCCATAACTCCTTCATTAATTTTCACACTTTAGAATCCATGTGGTTTTGTGCTAGAAATCATCAGTTAGGTTCATAAATCACCTTTGAGGTAGAAAATCATTAGTTAGGTTCGTAAATTACCTTTGAGGTAGAAAATCATTAGTTAGGTTCGTAAATCACCTTTGAGGTAGAAAATCATCAGTTAGGTTCGTAAATCACCTTTGAGGTAGAAAATCATCAGTTAGGTTTGTAAATCACTTTTGAGGTAGAAAATCATTAGTTAGGTTCATAAATCACCCTTGAGGTAGAAAATCATACTATGTTTATAAAATATAAAATCCTTGATTTAAGGTTCGAACCAAATCAGTAGGTTTTGATTATTTATGTAAGTTATTATATAAACTTGTTTTATAACTTTTTAACTTAGTTATCATACTACAAGTCCTCTAATATGATCAATATACTAACTTGTGTATATTTATAGTCCTCTAACATTGTCTAATGATTTTGTCCATGGATATCAAGTCCTTTTTATTTCTTTTACTTATAACTTAATAAGTAAGTTTTTTTTTACAATTACTTTATATATACTTTTCATAAATTAACCAAGTCATGCATAGTGTATGTACTTCCATTCTAACATGTCTTTAACATCACAATAACATATGAAAATATATTTTGTACCATGATCAAGTGTAAAAATCCATTTTACAAGTGTATAAGTTTCCTAGATGGCGATTAACTACACAAACATTATATATGCATAAAATCATGAATGTAAAGAGTTTAAGGTTTTTAGATAACCTTAATATGATGTAGGGTGATGAACAATAATATCTAAACCCTAGTTTAGATATTAAATCCAAGCTCACAAGACTTGGAAAACCCTAGATTAGTTGAAAACAAGTCTTCAAACCTTCTTAGTATATCTTAGATATGTTGTTAGATCACTTGTATATGTGGTAAAATAAATTGTATGAATTGTTTATGGTGTTTGTGGTTTGAGCCGTAGGTTAATGTGTGTAGGGAGAGAGTTTTTGTGAAATTTTCTAGTGAATGAGAGAGTATGTAAGTTAAATGATCATGGGACCTTCCTTATGTAGTAACTAGTTAATGGATTTACCTTAAACTAACCAAGGTTAGGAAGTGTGGTTAATAGTACACATTGTAAGTGCTCTCCTCCTCCCTAGGAGGAGGGAGAAGCATGAATGGTGGAAGGGTACATGGATTGGACAATTTCTAGAGACTTGTTTCAATGTGTACTATTGGTTGAGTTAGTTAAGTATACTTGTGAGTTTATTTAATTATCAAGTGTGTATGCATATGTATATCCGGCCCTAAGCTTGTGACAAGTAATAAAATGAGTTAATTTTTATATATTAGGTATAATAGTGGGTATTTTTTTTAGTATAGATAGGTATTGGTATTTTCGGGTATGCCTAATTGTATTTTATTGCGAAACGTAAACGTTTTACGTAACCGATAAAAATAAAATATGAAAGGTTAATAATTATTCTCATAATAATTATATAACACTTGCTCGATGTAAACTTTTACTTGTTTGATGCCCGTTTACGTTGAATGTTGATATTTAGTTTACGCGATTTAACTAAACGTTGAAAATTAAAAGTGAACGCGTAAAAGTTTAAAATAAATAGTGGAATATTTATTGACGTAAAAAGACGTGAAAATGCGGATTGTTATAGTCTCCCCATGTTAATAGAGCTTTATCCCCAAAGCTCAAGTCATGGTGTTTGATGAAGGTGCGGAGTTGGTGTAGAGGTGTGGGTACTTGTTTTGAAATACCTATCTTAATCCTCCTAAAACATGGTAAGTAACTTTGTTTTCTTAATAGAGAAGGTATCATTGGTATAGGTTCCAACTCCTTATTTATATTATGAAGACTTTTAAGATTTGGTGTGAGATGATGCCGACTTCCTATAGTAAGGTGATGTAAAGGTCTACCTAGTTGCTATGGTTACTAATTTAGTTCTCGAATTAAACACGTTTTATGGGTACGCATAGGTTCTTTGACAAGATGTTTTAAGGTGACTACTACTCAGCATGGCATGGTCCTTCCTGAATTATACATAGGTGATCAGGCTATGTATATTTGAGGGCTAACGATGCGATGCTCATTTTCATCTAATACTGCAAAATAATAGTTTATATGATGACAGCAATGCAATTTATTATTTTGTAAATCAGTAACGAGACAGTTTATAAGGTGATGGTAAAACGTTTGTAAGGTAGTTTATAAAATGTTGGTGACATAATTTGTGAATGATGGTAAAATAGTTTATCATGTGATAGTGAAACGTTTTATAAAGTCATGATGCTTTAGATAGCAGTTTTGCATGAATAAATGGAAAAATTGAGGTAAAATTGATGAAATTTTCACAACACGTTAATTGATGGAAAATTTGAAATCATTCGTACAGTACAACGAGAATTTAAGAGAAAGTACAACGACAATTCCTAAAGGAATAGAGTCTAGGCATTGACATCATCTTCCATGTTGTTAAGGTTTTGATCGGTTTCTCCTCTTCCTAAGGCCTACACCATTCCACGTGCTTTAGTACCTCCAGCTTGATTTCTGTGATTCTGATTCTTTAACTCTAGGCAATCTTTCCTGTAGTGCCCTTGATTCCCACACTCAAAGCAAGTGAGGGTTCTTTGATTCTTAGCAACAGCAGGATTCTTACAATCCCAGATCAAATAACTGAGTTTCCGTACTTTATAGTGCATGGGACATTGTTGTGAAACTTGCACTTGTTACACAAGGGTATATTTCTAGTATAGACTTTCTTGTTGCTTAGCCCGGCAGTGTGTGCTCCAAACACCTTATGCTTTTTGTTTTGTTTTTGGTTCGAGCTTCTATTGTGGTTGCCTTCCCACTTCCTCTTGTTGCTAGTATTCTCTGCTACCTCGTCTCCCTGCTCTTTGGTCTGGCTTATAGACTCGCGAGCCATGCAGGTCTTAGTCTCATAAATAACAATAGACTCAATAGCATTAGTATAACACCCTCAAATTTACAACGCAGCGGAATACAACATTGGGGTGCTACTTCATAATATAAGCTCACGAGTCACGGTAAACTACATTCAATTTTTATTAAAAAAAAGATCAGAGTTACAAGGTCCCAATAACTTTATAAAAAAAACTCTTTCCAAATTAATCTGCACATGTTTAAGTTTCTTTATAAGAATAACATTTTATCATATGGGCAAAGTTCAAAGTCACGTCCTTCGAAATCCGCATTCCATCCCATCAGCTGCAAGATATACCCTGAGATTTAACATGTTACTCAAATAAGTCAACGAAAAACGTTGAGTGAATTCATAGAGTTATAACAATCATTTTGAACACAAGCATAGCAAAAACATTTTAAGTGCATTTGAACAATCACAACGGATGCTAGAGCCACGAAACGAACCTTACCATGTGCCCAAAATGGGGTGATTGTGCTAAACATCCAATACTAAATACAATATGTCTCTGTATGCCCTCGCAAGGAACACACGCAAGACAGGTCGTTAGGCCAAAATAGATCTATTATTATTGCATCAGCGTTCACCGGTTAGCGGTGATTGACGGTTCATGAAGGAAGGGCCACAACAATACACTCATAGCAACGTTCACATAAGGAAATCACTGTGTTCAATTTTTAAAACAGCATTGTGTCTCCCTCGCGGGTCTTCAAAACATAAAAAGAGTTAAATGCAAGGCTATGAACTCACCTTGATGTTGCAGAACAATTGCGGAATGCAAATACTAGGCATACACAATAAAAACCGGAACGGCTCGATCAAGGAATCGCAGTATATTTAATGGCGATTGGACCCACCAGTTTAGGATGTTGTATTTGGGTTTTCGTTGGTTGATTAAATCGACACGACAGGTTGTTATGATTGGGATTTCAAGTTGTAAGCGTTTGGTGGTTGGTTTTAATTAAATAAATCGAGGAAAAGCAAAAGCAAGCAAATAACTATCGTATATACATGGGATAAGGAAAGATAAGGTAAATGTATAATACATGGCGGTTATTCTATACAATCAAAATGTAAATAAAGATGCGTTAGTCTGTGTACAAGTTAAGTAGTAATATATATATAACTTATTTTAATCCATATGAAGATACGACACAGTATATGATTTGCGGCGTTTATTTTTATTTTAGCAAAAAAAAAAGGGGTATTAATAAAGTGAGTGAGAAGAAAAGTAAATTAAACAACATAATTCGATAAGTGTTCGTAAGTCACCAAAGGAAATAAATCAAAAGTTACTTGAAAGTAAACGCACATTTTAAAGTCTCGGGTGACATTTCAAAAGTTTTAACAAAAGTTGTTATTGTTCTTTAGTCAGGAATTATAAAATAATATGTTATAATTTAGTATTTTGATTTCTTGACGAGTTTTAATTAAAATAGTTACCTCGTTTGTAAAAGTATACTTTTCGATTATTTATCTTGTTATTGTATAATTACAATTTAATAGTTTTAAAACTATATAACTTTGTCCATTTATCGGATTTCTAAAATAATTAAAGTTTTAAACGTAAAATACCAAGTATATAAGTTTTATAGAAATTTTCGGCATGACCTCGCCGTTTATACAACGCTCCCATGTATATAAAATACATTATTTTCACACTTTTATCAATCAATATCGCAAATACTCACGCGTTTTATAATTAATTAATTAGTCAAATTTACATAAACATCAAATATAAGTAAAACCAAACGCACCCTTATTTAGGACCGCTGTCCCAAACGCACCCTTAGGGGCTGCTGGACAGCAAAACATCACGCCCATATGGGGCTATTTTGTCCTTAAACCAAAACGCACTTATAGGCTTGCTCGTAAACCCAACGCCCTGTTGGCAGTTTTAAACATAAATCCAAACGCACCCTTATGGGCTTCAAGCGCAGAAACAAACACCCCTTTTGGGTGACGAAATGCAAAACCAAACGCCCCTTTTTGGGCCAAAAAGGCAGCAAACAAACACCCTTTCATGGGCGTTTTTTTCGGTCGAGTAACAAGGAAGCAAGATGAGATTAATCGAGGTCTAAAAGAAACAAATTAACCACAAGCCCGACACCTTAAAGGTGCGGCTGTGGTGGTATTTAACCAAACCAAACACCACCTTGTGGTGTTCTCGGTGGAGAAACGAACACCCCTTACGGGCGTGTAACCAACCAAAACAAAAGAACAATAAGACTATATTAATCAAGAATGGAACAAATTAAAACAACTACAATTACATGAGATATTTTTAGATAAAAAAAATATTTAACCAATCCAAACTCGGGTTTAAAAGGGTTATGTAGTGGTGGTACGCGGCTGTGACAGCCGCGGCAGTGGTGACGGTGGTGTGGGGATGGTGTTCGACCGTGACCATGATGAAGGTGGTTCGGAGATAAAGGTAGCTGCGAGGGAACATCTATGGTGGCGATGGTGGTGGATGCATGGTGGCAACGGCAGTCGGAGATGAATCGGAGGAGGGTGTTAGTTGGTGGGATGGTGCCGTCGTGGTGGGGACATCGGTGTAGAAGGAGCAGTAAGGATGGCAGTATGGTGGTGGCAAGCGACCTCGCTGGAAAAGAAAAAAAAATTCTGATGGCCGGAATCGCCATGGAGGCGCCGGATATTTTGGAGAGAGGGAGAAGGGTGATGTAGGGTTATGTGTGTGTTTATGATTTGTTATAAATGAAAAAAATATATTTAGAATTTATATATATATAAAAGTTTTAAATGTAAATGTAAAATGTATAATAGTCTAGGGTATATTTTATAAATTTCTCCCAAGGACCAAAGTTGTAATCTTTTCGGGTATTTTTGTAAAATATTGGTTCGGGGCTCGTTTGAGCGAGTTAGCGAATGATTATTGTTTTTCAAATTATTTTTCCTATAAAAATGAGTATTTACACGACTATATTTCATAAATATTTTGTAACGTTTATTTCAAATTGTCTATTATTTATGGAGAAGTTTTAGACTTTGTCAGAAAAAAAAATCTTAATTTAAATGTTCGCGTTTTCAACCAACGCTTTTAAATAAAATGTAAGATAATTTATTAAATATTTTTATTAAATAAATTTCGATAAATAAATAAAATTTCATTAGTCTCGTGTCGGTACGCGTTGTTGTCGCTTTCGAGCCAACTAAGTTTGAAATAAAATAAAAAAAATTATGAGAATTATGTACTAATAATTATGATTTATTATTAAAATAAATTTTGGAAAATTATCGGTTACGCGGAAATTTTTTTTTTTTTTTGACGATAAAAGGTCAAACGGTCAAAAGTCAAGTCAAACTCGAAAAGTAAAAGGGTAACATAGTTATTTAAGGTTCCGAAAATTGACGGTTGTCACATTCTCCCCTCCTTTAGGAAGCGACGTCCCGGCGCTTAATCACTTTATTCGTCCCAAATTCACTTGAAATTGGTGAAATATGACATTCTCGAATGGATTAACATGTTCTCACATCATGGCCATACGACCTCAGACGCATTTGGAAAAAAATTCAAAGCGAAAATCAATTCAAAAATCATCGGTGATCACCCGATCAAATCAAAAAACATATCGATCAATGGGTCTCGCTAAAAGAGATCGCGTCAATATAACAATCGTCTGGAGTGAACATAATTCCGCCGAAGGCGTTACGATATTATTCAAAACAAGGCGCTTATCATTAAGCGTATAGAATCACATAATCGCGTGCTCACTAGCCGACAAGCCATGCAAATTGAAAGAAAGCGCACTTATGCGGAAATCACTTAGAGTATACATAACTCTATCGAAAGCACTACGGCATTAATCGAAACAAGGTACTTATCAATAAGCACATACAATCACATAACGACATGCTTGCTAAATAGCCAAACCATGCCAATCAATCAGTTCAGTCACGTTAACTCATGCTTGCTAAATAGTCAAGCCATCATTAACAATAAATAATTCCGGCTAAGATCAACCCAGGAAAAGCTTTTTAAAATTATAAGATGTTTATGGGCCTGAAAGCCATGGATGCATATCCAAAAAGATTTTTATCATTGTAGGGTGCTCACACACGGATTCAAACCCTATCATCGTAGAGTGCTCACACGTGGATCCATACCCTAGTAAATGGTCAAGTTTGCTTATATTATCAAACTTTGTGCATTCTTTACGGTGCCCCAAGCACGATCGTCACCGGCTTGGCTGCCACTCACAGGGACCACTTCGAGCTCGCACCCCAAACGCGACCGCTCCGTGTGTCCTTAAATTGTCTCGACCTATTTAGCGAGCTCAATATCCATATCCAAAAAGATTTTTATCATCGTAGGTTGCTGACACGCGGATCCATATCCTATCATCGTAGAGTGCTCACACGCGGATCCATAACCTATTATTGTAGAGTGCTCACACGCGGATCCATACCCTATCTCGGAGAGTGCTCATCCACTGGATCCATACCTAGTAAATGTTCAGTTTGCTTATATTTATCTAACTCTGTGCATTCTTTACGGAGCCCCAAGCCGATCGTACCGGCATGCTTCCACTCGCAGGGACCACTTCGAGCCGCACCCCAAACGCGACCGCACGTGTGTCCTTAAATCATCTCGACCGTGTCTTTCAACGGGGGCTAAAATCAGGGTACGCGTTACCCACGATCGGACGTCATTTCACAATGCCGCCTCGAGCTCGCACAACGTACGACCACTCGACTAAATCACATATCACATAAACACATAACAAGCAAAAATTTTGCACATAAATTTTCAACTATGGCTATCCGTCGTTGATCATCGACGATCAAAGGGGATCGAGTCAAGCACAAGGACTCCTCAACTGAATAAACGGAGACGGCAAACGGGATTGTCTTTTATCTACCGTCACGAAGTCGGCAAACTTTAATTGTCCATCGCGTACCGTTTTATTCCCTACGGAAAATGATGACGGATAACATCACTATGATCCAGTAGGATCCGACCATTGTGCTTGGCTCTCATGCCGAAGGCTCTCCTTTTGAGCCATCCTTGTGTGACTCTACGTTGGTATCCGAGTCACCACTCTACGTTGGTATTCGAGTTCACAAGGCAGAACAGGAACAAATCAAACACCTCGAATTCACAACTCGAGCTTGTGTAGGATTCGTTCGTAACATTAGATAACCGAACACATACGTTTCGGGGGTAGAAGTTTTCTTCACGATTACGGCTTATTCAACAGGAATGATTCACAGTTTAACGTAGAAGAAACTCTACTCTACGGACGTCGTTCGACATATAGGGAAATGAAAGAAAGATAATGTAAGATACATTTGATGTAGGAGAAGTCTTTTTCATTGGTCTCGTAGTTACTCGAACTCGGACTTTCATCACTTTGCATCTTCAATCTCGTTAGATTCCTTCTCAGTGTCGGTATCAGGTCTCTTGGTATTTCATCAACAACACTGTGATTTAGAGGGGATTTCACATGTTACACGTGACACACAACAATTCCTGAAATTATTCGGTCAATGTGACTTTTCTAAGTACACCCCACAGAAAGACAAGATTTTTAAGGACCTAGAAAAATCCGGAACTTGATTTTTATGAAATCGATCGAATAATAATACTCGCAAAAGGATCCACCAATTGGAAAGTTGTCTCATCCAAACAATTCATCAAAAAACCACTAGTTTAAAGGCGATGATTAATCCGACATAACATGGCTCTTCCTGAATTATGCATAGTTAGCTAGGCTATGCATAATTGAGGACCAAGCGACGACACATCCGTCCTCGTCAAAAAGAAAAAAAAAAACATTTGATTATTACACTTCCATATATAAGATAAAAGAGTATTTAACCTATCCTTATGAAAATAAGTAATGCATTTTGACGCAGAATGGGAAAAGACATAATTTATTATTATTTTTAGATTTTTTATTTTTATTTATTTTTATTATTATCATTATTATCATTTTTTTAACATCACTTCATTAGAATAAAAGAGATTACAATACATTAGAGGGAAGCCGAGATACTATCTGAGCTCCCACTCCTTTAGCAATAGAAAATCCAATCCTATTAAAAATATGACTAGCAGCGCGGGCCCCAATATCTTGAGCCATGGAAAAATTCCGGACCCGCTTCAGTAAAGTCATCGCATTCTTTCTCGAGTTCCCCAAAAGAAGAAAATGAGAAAGGGAGAAATTCTATCATATTCACGGTCACCAGCATACACGGTCGAGGTATACTTACCCCGTTTGCGCTGTGCAGCATCAGTCACCGCCCGCCCAGGAGCAAAATCAGACATCCCTGTTTGTGTCAAGGGAGAAGATCCAGTCAGATCATGTAGGAGAAGTCTTTTTCATTGGTCTCGGAGTTACTCAAACTCGGCTTTCATCCACTTTGGCAGTCTTCTAATTTCGTTAAGATTCCTTCTCAGTGTCGATATCAGGTCTCTTGGTATTTCATCACCAACATGGTGATTTAGATGGGATCCACACGTTACACATGACACACAAAAGTATTTTCCGGAATTATTCGGTCAAGGTGATTTTCTAAGTCAACACCAACCGAAAGGAAAGATTTCAAGGAACGCAAGAGAATTTGAACTTGTTCATACGAACTCAAATCGAATAAGATTACTTGCGTAAGGATCCACCATTTGGAAGTGTTCTCACCCAAACATTTATCCAAAACCACCAGTTTAAAGGCGACGATTAATCCGACACAGCGTGGCTCTTCCTGAATTATGCATAGTTAGCTAGGCTATGCATAATTGAGGACCAAGCGACGACACGTCCGTCCTCGTCAAAAAGAAAACTTTTCGATTATTACACACCATATATGATGATAAAAGTTTTTGACCTATCCTTGAAAATAAGTAAATCATTTGTCATAAAAATGGGAAATTATTTTTACCTCCATTTCGAGAAACACGTCTACTATTGTTCATTCAATTTTTTTTTTTTGAAAACACATTTTTACTTTGTCTTCTTGTGAAAATCGACGCAATTTGGTATTTAATTTGATAAAATATTTCATAATTTATTGTATATTTTTGGAATTAATTGTTCATAAAATGCCATTAAAGTGGTTTGGGATCGAGGATCATAGCAAGCACAAGAAGTAGTAAGTCGAGAATCAATGCAATCGAATAAGGTAAACGGGCGATATATTCGCTAACTGGAATTGTTCACACTAGGAGTCAAGGTATCTATCCAACGTGCTCGACCACGACCTATAATAGTGTCGCGTAATCAGAGAAATAATAAAAGTATGATCGAACGATACGTACTTCGTAGCATTAGATATATATATCTTATATATCCTTGATAAAAATAATATAAGTATGCATGCGATGAGAATTCCACTTGCGCGTTCTAATTAATATCACTTAACTTACTGTAAAAGCGACCATTTCAAGAAAGTTACTATTTTTAATAGGCCCGGTTATCGGATTACCGTAATCGATATAATTATTAGATTTAAAAATCTCGACACTTGTGTCATATTTTATTAACATCCATTTCTTATATACCATAAACGTATATAGTAAGAATAATGAGAGTTTATCATTTTTTTTATTTATTTTTTTTTTTTTTATTTTTTTATTTTTTTAATAATTATCCAACAATATTCAAATTTGCACAATTGACTTTTAAAATCAACGTTTGACTTTTTAATAAGTCTATATGTATGTTTTTCTCAAAACTGCCCTGTTATATTCCATTTTCGTGACTCGGACTCTAAAGAGATTTCATGTAAAACATTGTTTCGAACAACTTTTTAGTTTTAAAATGACCAAAATGCTCTTACAAAATTCTGCTAAAA
>BQNB010190705.1:0-11758 GCA_026074375.1 Tanacetum coccineum | reverse complement strand
AAATTGGTAAATTTTCACTACCTTTACTGCGTTTATGGCCTAAAACTTAGCTAGCGTTAAATGGCCTAAAAATTTATTTGTATTATGTATAGACCCTTTGTTTAAACATGTGCTCATAGGCAGCCTTTTGTTGTTTTTTTCTTTATAATTTTTAGGGCGACGCGTGTCACAAATAACGGTGTTGATGTCGATGGGTTGAACCCCACCGTTATTTCCACCAATTGGACCATCAAGCCTGCAAACCAAAACAGCCTATAAGAAGAGGCACCATGAAAATGCAGACCCACTGAACCAAACACCCCAAAAAATGCAGACCTGTGAACCGAAACTCCCCCAAAAATGCATACCCGCTGAACCAAAAACCCCAAAAAATCAGCAACATTCTCACTTACATCCCAACAATAAAACAAAAAACATTTTTAAACATAAGGTCTATGAAAGTTGTTTAAGATTTCCTTTTACCGCCCGCTTACCGCTTAGCTTGCAATAAGAACTTAGTATGTGGGAATGATGTGGATAACCATTAAACCATATCATTGTTAAATGTTTGGCGATTCTTTTACTCTACTACATTATTATGTTCTGTGTGTGAGGTATTGTTGTTTTAAGCTACAATTTGGTTAGCAGTCGTTCAATTGACCGTAATATAAAAAAATCATATATGGTCGTCAAAGTGACGATAAGATGCTATGGATTTTTTGGCGCAATTGTTATGCGACCAAACAAAAGATGACAACTACCTTCTTTGTTATGCACTAAACCATTTGTTCTTTTATATTTTCAGCTTGGTTACCACATCCATGGGAAGGAAGTAAATAAAATATCTTGGCGGTTCAAATCGATTGCTGAAATAAAAAAAGGTTATTCCGGATAATTATTTAGTAGTGTTGGTGAGGTACATTTAGGTATGGGTACCCGTGTGTGTATATATAATGATTGATTTAGGTAAGAAAACTGAAATACAAGACAAAATTTTAAAAGGTAACACCTTTATAAACATGATCAAGTAAACCGTCCCCGTTTCTATACTTTTTCAGGGTTCTTTTGTTGAACTGGATAGTTGAGGCACTGTGTTAGTATTCTATAAAAGACCGTTTTGGTTGAGATAGGCCGGGTTGAGTTCATTATAGGTGGCAAATTTTGACCCATTTACTTATGTGTTATGATCGCCGATTCAGCCTCTAACTGGATGATTTGTTTCTTTCAGGTTGATTACTTCTCGAAGTTAGAGGTATAACCATGTTGAACATGCTCAACATCACCCTATTAATTCTGCTAGGAGTCTGGAACACGTCACATAGTTAGTTTTATGATGTTTATGATTGTTCAATTTTTTATAGGACTTTTTTCACAGTTGATATAAAATGGAAGTTATCAACATGGAACATGATTTGTATATGATGTGATGCTGCAGCCATTCATAGTAAGTCATGAACCATATATCAAAAAGAGTTTAAAGGAATTTACAGACAAGGCATGGGATGTGGCAATTTACTATTGACCGATTTCGAATAACCAATAATAATTACATCACCGTCATCTATGAAATATATTTCATAGCTTTTTCCTGATATGTAGTACAAACTGAATAACAGCTTTGTACATGTTTATTTTAGTGAATTGGTGGAACTTGGACGTGGTAGCAAGGGCTCTGGAACTTAGTTTATTCGAAACAGCTCCTCACTCGAGACATGCTATTGTGTTTTATCCTCGAGTTACTGCATAACGGGAAGAACAGGTTATGCACCTTCTCATTGCACGTATTATGTACAATTGGATTATAAATATCTGTAACTCAAGCAAAGGGTTGAAATACTAATGTCACTGTATGTGTCAGTCCTTGCATTCTGTAGTCCAAGTTTATTTATGACTCTTTTCACCTCAACTTGATGATCTGCTAAAGATTTTTTAAATCTGATCTGCAATTAACCCACCATTTTAATGTGAAGTTAAGGGGATTGAGTCCATGTCATAAATTGCTGAAATTTGCTGTGTGAATGATAAACATTGTTATTACAGTACAATGTATATTCTGAAATGTCCATTTATTTTGCAGGTTCTTCGTGGTCGTTCAAGTGAGTGTCGGATTGGTCATCATTGGGTCTTTGTTCTATTAAGTTCTCAACTGCACCCGTACATATAGGGGTTCAAGCACTATGTTTTATGGAATTTATAGTTGTAAAAGATTATTATGTGAGGGGGTATCCTAATAAGTGACATGGTATACAGACAATGATATGTTCTGTATAAATAGATTTCTTGATAATTGCGCGCGTCACTGATGTAATGTTAAGCTTAGACTCCATTTGCTATCACTTTAATGGTACATTTAAGATAGTGTCTTAGAATCTATCGTTCCACTATTCCATTTGGTATGTTTTAAATGCAATGCGCTTATATACTATTTGACATATTTAAAGTGCGGTATCTAACTTGCGGGATATATTGTATACGTTTAAGGATTTAAGATGACTCAAGTGGAAAATTCTGTAGATATGGTTTTTCCTTATGTTTCTGTGAATTGCGATCTTTTGATAAGTTTTCTTTGCGTCTTATCTACATTGGTAAACGTGGCAGGGCTGCTTCTAGTATGAGAATTTTAGAGACTGATCAGTGGAGTCATCCAACTCGTGCCTCGTTCAAAATTAGGCGATGTCTGTTCTTACACAACCACGCTAGCTCTTATTTGTACTTTAGGATTCGCTCCTATTCCCAAAATGTTGTTGACATACGACTAATAATTAAGATATTATAGAGAGTTTTGTAATTGTTTTCTGCTTACCATCACTTATGTTAAGATTAAATGTCCTTTAATATTTCCTTCTGCAATATGGGGATAAGTAATAGCTATGTCTAATTCAAATGAGGATGTAACACCATTTTTATGTAAATGATTGATTTGAACCTCATCAGTGTTGTTAGAGTGGACAATAAGCTTGCTTATGCCTTTGTATTTGTTCAGCCAATATGTGTTTGTTCTTTGTAATTCTTCATTATTTTTAACATCTGTTACGCCCTACTATTGTTTTCAAAATTATGTTTTTAAAATACCCCGACGCGCGATCAGGGTATTAACTCTTTAACACTTTGTTTAATATTTGATCGGTAGTTTTAGTTGTGTTTGTTATATCTTCGTGGCATGCGCTCATTATATAATTTTCGTATTTAATTCTGTTTGTTTCATTAAGTTTTAACCGTGTTTGTGTCATTATAAGACTGTCATATATAATAGATTAAATGTCCTCTTTTTAATTGTGTGTGTTTTATAATGAACACGCAGTTTAAGAAAATATATACGTGGTTTTTAAGAAAAAAGTTGAAAATAAGAGAATCTCATTTACTGTTATATAAATTTACTTCCGGCGTTTTTTAAAATTGACAGTGACCAAACTTTAGCTACGCAAACCTTACGATTGTTATTATTACAGTGATCAAACGTTCACGTCAAACCCAAATACCCCACTACGATTGTATGGATAATAACCCATCAAACAAACGCATCAACATTTTACAAAATCACTATGCAATTGTGACAATCTACCCCTCATTCACCGAACAAAGCAACGTCTACGCTAGACTAAATGCCTTCGAGTAGAAAAAATTGACACTAGATTCCCCACGTGTGCAACGCACGGGTCTGCATGCCTCGTTATTATAAATAGTGACGCATGAATCAAATGTAGAGATATCAATTCTTTGTTACGGGCGTGGAGTTAGCAGGAAAAACTAAGAAAGAGGATAAAAGGTGTTCGCATGTGGGGGTTGTAGGCGAAAACCCTGAGTCCGAGGTTTGCCATGGCGATTTGTCTACGAGGATATGGGAAGCATGTGATCCCTCTGCACAGGTTTGTAATCGTACTTTTAATTTTTTGTGCGTCAATTTATTTAGTCTATTCTTGAACATATTGGATCTGGCTACTATGATTATGATGTGATATTAACTTATTTATTCATGCTTTTTATTTAGAGTCATTTGCATTTAATTAATTAATTATCCTTGTGATTATTAATTTGTGATCTTATTGTTTTAGTTGTGCCTTTATTAATTTATGTAGTATATTTTGAAATCCTTGAACTCCCTGATAGGTTTTGATGAGGTTGAGTGTGTAGCTGAAGGTTTTAGTGACCGCTTACCCTTGTTTACACGATTGATAACATGAAAGGACCAAACTACTTGTAATTCTTCACAACTCTTGCGCCTGATGAGGTTAGAACCTTATGTTAACATGCTTGGTAAGTGAGTGACTAATAGGAGACACATGTTATAGATCAGAAATGTATATATCAATAACATTAAAAGGAATCCTTAATTCACTGTAAATTGAGAATAGGTTAACTTCTCCTTGTGAGTCCCATTCATTTTAGTACAACATAGGTTTAGGATTTATTACAAAACTGGAAACTAACGATTTAGACCCCTTCTGTAAGGTTGTAATAGACATTGGTACCAGCCCACGATAAACACCTCGCTCAACCTCCAGGCCTTCCATCATTGATTCATTGAATGCGAGCTATCCTTTTAGTTGTTTGTCACCTATATACCAATTCCCTTTTCGACGCAGAAAGCGGAGTTACCACCCCAAGCATTAGCGCAATATGATCTCTACTTAAAACTCAAAAAAAAAAAAACACATAGTGCTTCACTTTCCTGCTTTCTTAGGTAGAAGAGAGAGAACTTCCGATTCAAACAATTATAGACACAAATGTTATTGGGGTCGGGACATCCCGTATTTCCAATCACTACACTTGACACACACCGATAGGGTACACTGCTCTTTAGTGACGTAGGGTACCTTGTAGAGGGTAGTTAGGGTTATATAAATTGTAAAACACTGACGTGGTTTTATTTATAAGAAATTACCACATCTAGACATTTTAGAATCGTCAAGGACATAACTTGGTCAGACCGTAAAGCATTATTTCTACTCTAGTGTATTGGACTCGGTTTACGTTTCGTGTAGTTTTTCGTTTTTCGTTAGCTCCAAGCGTAACCCAAAATTTCAAGTTTTATGCAAACTTTATTAAAATATATGAAATAAATTATTAAAATAAGTTAATTAAATGACCCGAATTATTTAGACGTAATTTAATTTATTGTCTTGTCGGTACGCATTGATGACGTTTTTCGCTGAGCGCGGGAAGACTTCTCGGTAAGTGCTAAAATGATATCGTAGACGTTTAGAATATAGGAATTTGAATCAAAAGTGATCAAAATAAATAGAGATTTATCATTTGATAGTCGGTTAGACCGTAACTGTTTTACGCAGAAGAAGTCAACAAAAGTCAACTTATGAGTTTTCTCATAGGAATTTGAACGAATGGAAGTATGTAGATATACAGTCATAGTATTTTAGAATACTAAGAACTAGGAAAAGTTACCGGTTATCACAATTACATCATTATCTAATCATTTGTGGTTCATAGTCAAAATTTTCAACAATTAAACACACTAACACACAATTATATACATCCATGAACATATCTTAACAATCAATTTCAATAACCCTTAAATTTCGATAACCCTAGATGTATCAAAATTGAATTTCGATGGCACGAAATCAAAAAATCAATCTTAATAAAAAAGATGTCAATGATGTTGTGCTTACGTTTGAAAAGAGGGTTTGTGTGCAATCGTTATGAAACTGAGTTTTGAACTCTATTGAAAATGATCTAACCTTCTTATCGAAAATGAGATGAAAAATATAAATGAAAAATGAAAATATTTTTCCTTTTATACTCTCTTTTTCGGTGTTGACCAGGTTTGACTGGATTTGAAACTTTTCGAGTTTGACACTTTTGGTCCTTGTACTTATTTAATGAAAATTGTAAGTTTCAAAGCTTTGCACGTTTAGTCCCTTTATTTTATGGATAATTCTAACAACCAAAATTTCACAAACTCCCCGTTGGAGTGTGATCCCTTTACTTGGATAGTCCTCAATTTTTGGATTTTTATCTTTTTCAAAGTCCGGTTATTCACAAAAATTTATAACTCCCCTTTGAATAAACACCTATCTTATGAGTAAGAATATTGGTTTAATCAGCACTTTTATTCGAGAGATCATTGTTTTTCATTGCAGTTAAAGACTTGTAACTTTTGAAAATGATATACAACAATCTACGTGAATGGAATATTTACAAAACACATGTTTTAGCGGTGACAACACATTTTTATCATAATAACTCCCCCTCAGATCATGATCCCTTTTATACAATCAAAGAGTTTTTGAGAAAAATCGAATCATAAATGTGATTAAAATGAGAAGATATGTGTTTGCTTTTAAGTTATGTTTTTGTATTTTTACAATGTATGATCTTTTTAAGAAGATAGCTTTGCCAGACGTTCTAACTGTGTTGGAGTCATACATCACATACCAATTCGATAAACTAAGTCCTTTGGAAGAGCTTTAGTAAATAGATCAGCGAGTTGGTATTCTGTCCCGACAAAGTACAATTCAACCATTCCCTTCTCAACGTGTTCTTTTATAAAATGGTACCGGATGTTAATGTGCTTAGTATGCGAGTGCTGAACCGGATTGCATGAGACGGTGATAGCGCTCTTTGAATCGAAATACATTGATATTTTGTTGAATTTGTATCTGTAGTCCAAAAGTTGTGTCCGTATCCAGATGACTTGTGCACAGCAAGCGGATGATAATACATACTCAGCTTTAGCAGTGGACATCGTAGTACAATCTTACTTTTTAGAACTCCAGCTCATCAGCTTTTCACCTAAAATTTGTAAGCCTCCTGATGTGCTTTTGCAATCATCATGACACCCTGCATGGTCTGCATCTGAATATGCGATTAGTTCAAAGCCGGAATTCTTCGGATACCATAGACCCATGTTATAAGTCTGTCTTAGGTACCGAATTATCCGCTTAACCTCTTTAAGGTGTTTGATCGTAGGTCATGCCTGATAACGAGCACATACATAGGTGGCAAAAGAAATGTCTGGTCTACTGGCGGTGAGATACATGAGCCCTTCGATCATACTATGATATTCAATCTGATTAGTTGGAGTGCCCTGTAAATCAGCATCCAGTCTGGCTATTTCCATTGGTGTAGTCGTGGAGTTACATTCATCCATCTAATGTTTCTTTAAAATCTCGATTTCATATTGTGACTGAATAATGAAGATGCCACGGAGAGATTGATGAACTTGAAGTCCAAGAAAGAACTTCAATTCACCTATCATTGACATCTCAAAGTTATTTTTCATAAGGTTTGTAAAACGTTTAGAAAAATCTAGGTTTGTAGATCCAAAAATGATGTCATCGACATATACTTTAACAAGTAATATGTCTCCCCCGTGACGTCTCGTGAATAAAGTCGGGTCAACAATACCTTTAGTGAAGTGATGTTCAATTAGGAAGGAAGACAATTGGTCATACCATGCTCTTGGAGATTGCTTGAGACCGTACAGAGCTTTCTTTAACTTGTAGACATGGTCTAGAAAGTCTAGATCAACAAAGCCGTCAGGTTGACTTACATAAACTTCTTCTTTTGATGGCCCATTGAGAAATGTTGTTTTGACATCCATTTGAAAGATGGTGAAGTTTTTATGAGCAACGTACCCAACGAACATCCTGACTGCTTCAAGGAGAGAAACTAGAGCAAATGATTCTTCAAAATTGATGCCCTCTTCCTGTTTGTAACCTTTAGCCACAAGACGAGATTTGTTCCTTATAACGGCGTTTTCAGCATCAGTTTTATTCTTCCAGCGCCATTTGACCGCAATTACGTTTCTATCAGTAGGTCGTGGAACTAATTCTCATACATCTAGTCTCTGAAATTGATGCATCTCATCTTGCATAGACTCTATCCAGCTATGATCTGACATGGCTTCTTTAATGTTTTTAGGCTCGGTAGTACTCACTGTCAAAGCATACATGCACCCCTTTGCATCTGTATGGAGCCTACTTCTCATCGTTACAGGCTTGGATGGGTCACCAATCACTTATTCAAAAGGATGAGCTTTTGTCCAGATATGAGTTGAGGGTTAAACTTGGTTGAACTCATGCATATAAAGAGAATATGAGAGGAAGGCAAGTTTCAGTAATTTTCAATTTTATAAAAGAAAGATTGAAATAAAGGAGATAAATGAGATTACAAGCCTTAACCCCTTAATCAAGTGAAGGGGTATTTATAGTGTGATTAGCATACTATCCTTTATTTGCTAACTAGTCCTTCTATTTTGGTTAAGTGAGTTATTTTGACTAAAACTTACTTATCCTTATTACATAAACTACTTTTAAGCATACAACTAAATCTAAACATTATATAATAAATAAACCACTAAAGTATCTTTAATCGACACTTTTTAATCCTAATACGTAAAATATGTGCTCTCGTTCTATACATTCATCGTTATATATGATTATGTATGTAGTCGGGTTATATATGTAGTCAGGTTTGTAATGCGGATATACGTGATAAACGGATTTGTAATGCGGGTTTGTATATGCTTATGTATGTGATGTGGGTTTATATATGATTATGTATGTGATGCGGGTTTGTATATGGTTATGTAGTCGGGTTTGTAATGCGGGTTTGTATATGCTTATGTATGTGATGTGGGTTTATATATGATTATGTATGTGATGAGGGTTTGTATATGGTTATGTAGTCGGGTTTGTAATGCGGGTTTGTATATGAGTATGTATGTGATGCGGGTTTGTATATGATTATGTATGTGATGCAGGTTTATATATGATTATGTAGTCGGGTTTGTAATGAGGATTCGTATATGATTATGTATGTGATAAACGAGTTTGTAATGCGGATGTACGTTTGGATTTGGAATACAGGTTTGTATACGTTTGGTAATACGGGTTTGTATATATATGTGATAATCGGGTTTGTAATGCGGATATACGTTTTGATTTGGAATACGGGTTTGTATACGTTTGGTAATGCGGGTTTGTATATGATTCAGAATAAGTTGTTGTTAAACAGCTTATTCTGATAAGCTGGTGTTAAACAGCTTATTCTGATAAGCTGGTGTTAAACAGCTTATTCTGATAAGCTGTTGTTATTCTGATAAGCTATTTAACAACATCTTATTCTGATATGCTGTTGTTAAACAGCTTCAACTGATAAGTTCTTGTTAAACAGCTTATTCTGATAAGCTATTTAACAACAGCTTATTATGATAAACTATTTAACAACAGATTATTCTTATAAGTTGTTGTTATACAGCTTATTCTGATAAGCTATTTAACAACAGTTTATTCTGATAAGCTGTTTTAAAACAACTTATTTTGATAAGCTATTTTAAAATATCTTATTCTTATAAGCTGTTTTATAATCTGTTTTAAAACAGCTTATTGTGATTTGTGTTTGTTATATGGAATGCAGATATGTTATGCGTTTGGTATTTGTTTTATTGAATGCTTTAGGATTTTAGTGATTAATTTTGAAAAGCTCATTCTGAAGTTAATCATCCTATAGAAAACCCGTTCAGAATTAATTTATTAAAAATCAATTTTGAAAAGTCCTTGGTTTGGGACTGCTTTTTAAATGTTTTGTCTCATTAAGGATATGAATGTGTATAACTGATTTCCTATTTGATATGATTTTGACAGTGTTTCTCCTTTACTCCTACGGATATGTCTTTAATAAACAAGATTGGGGATTTGAGGGGAAATGCTGCCGAAATTTTCTCAGATAGTAAATAAGCTATACACATTCATATATGAGACGAATCATTCAATGAGTGGGTTATGATTGCCTTCCATTGTGGTTCCCTTATTGTGAATGGATCTTTGCAGCCTATAAAGGATGATAGCCTGGATGTATAAATACAACAGACTATATAGAAACAATGACTTGAATACAATATGTTAATGCGGAATCTTAACACAAGTACTAAGAAGAATAATGATTTAACAGAATAACAACTTTGTTGAAAATGTTCTTGATAGTCACAGATTGCTAACTATGATATGTTGTATGATTTGTAATTGTCTATTTCATATATGTTCTAACTATGTCAATAGTTATCCTTTTATAGATCAAGGATAACCCTAAAAGTCTTACATGACTTTCTGACAAATATCTCACAAATATCTTTTAAATATCTTCTTATCGGTACTAACTATTTTACTACTAACGGTACTAACTAACTAACAGTACTAACACTTTGTACTGTCGGTACTAAGTATAACTGTCAGTACTAACTATTGTACTGTCGGTACTAAGTTAATAAAACATTAATCCTAACAATCCTCCCTTAAACATGAATGTTAAACTATTTTAACTTCATGTTTCTTCATTCCTTTAAGAGCTTGATTGTTCTTTAAGCTTCTTTGACTGCATAGAGGATGTATCCAAACATTCTTCATGATTTCTTAATCTTGTACAGTCTATCCTTTTATAGCAGCATCCTTGACTTTTCAGCAATTCAGCAACATCTTTTCAGCCACAAAGCAACATCTTGATACCTACAATCCAACTAAGTTGGCTTTATAGTTTTTGGCAAACTACCAGCCATTAACGGATTTGATGTTCCTTTACCAGTAGCCGTTTGCTCTGGGATAGATAACTCTTCATCTAAGAATATGGTGAGTTACTTACCATACAGTTTTTGGTAAACTGTCAACCATCAACGGATTTGAGAAGTCTTTACCAAATACCGTTTGAGTTTGGACTAGCCAATGCTTCATTGTAATAACATGGTGCATTGATAAACCATATAGTTTTTAGCAAACTATCAGCTATCAACAGATTTGATTAGTCTTTACCAAGAACTGTTTGATCTCGGACTAGCCAACTCTTTACCAAGAAGCAAGGTGAGTTGATTACCTTACAATTTTTGGTAAATTGTAAACCATCAACGGATTTGAGAAGTCTTTACCCCAAGCCGTTTGCTTGTGGACTAGCCAATTCTTATGCCTGTTAAGCATGGTGAATTGATAACCATTTGTTGTGTGGTGGTTAGCCAACACTCAATCCCTTCTCACTTCCATCAGTCTTGTTCTTTAGATTCTAAGTCAGCAAGTACCTTCTTGATAAATCTTATCAATTCCAATGCCATTGTACTTTCTTCTTCAGACTCTAATCTTAAATTTAGCATTTGCACCAGTATTTCCTTCTTTAAAGGATACTTCTTCTCTGTTAGCATATGAATGACTACTCCTTCATTAGTCATCAAAGTGTGTACCCCTGAGGAACTGTGCAACTTCCAACTGATTACCTTCCATTCATGCTGTGAGCTCCAAAACTCATCTTGTTCATCTGGTTTGAACAAAACCTTCAAATCTCCCCAAAGAACTCTTTCAAAACCTTCAGGCATCTCATCATGGTATTTATCCATTACCAGTTGAAACACAGCATTTAGATCTTCTCTATCAAATATGGACAATACTGTTGTTAAAACACTAAAGTATCTTTGCTGTCCATTGCTTCTTGTTACCACATTCAGATTGATCTCTTCAATAGATTTAGCTTCATCAGGTTGTGGTTTTGTTCCAAAACACTCTGTCTTCCAGTCAATGATTGGATATTTTCTGTCAAGAATCTCATAATCTACTTTTTTATCTTCATCCTGAGCTATAGTTAAATATAACCTCAGATCATCATTCTCTTTGTCACTATCATCTTCAGAAGTGTTTTGAATGTATCTTCTTTTCCTTGACTTCATCTTTTTCCTAGTACTAAGTTTTCTCTTTCTCTTACTTTCTTCTTCTTTACTTTCCTCCTTGATCATTTCATCCTTAGAGGAATCAACTCCTTTCTCATTCATCTTTTTGATCAGTCT
>BQNB010190703.1:5000-7500 GCA_026074375.1 Tanacetum coccineum | reverse complement strand
GTTTAGGGTTTAGGGTTTAGGGTTTAAGGTTTAGGGTTTAAGGTTTAGGGTTTAGGTTTTAGGGTTTAGGGTTTAGGGTTTAGGGTTTAGGGTTTAGTGTTTAGGGTTTAGGGTTTAGGGTTTAGGGTTTAGGGTTTTTAGGCGTTAGGTTAGTGTTTGGGTTTAGAGTTTTGGGTTTACTATAAAAATTAAATTTTACTCAAGTTTTCCTGCCAAAAAAAATCTTTTTTTAACTATGAAGGTTTAGGGTTTAGGGTTTAGGGTTTAGGGTTTAGGGTTTAGGGTTTAGTGTTTATGGTTTAGGGTTTAGGGTTTAGTGTTTATGGATTAGGGTTTATGGTTTAGTGTTTAGGGTTTAGGGTTTAGGGTTTAGGGTTTAGGGTTTAGGGTTTAGGGTTTAGGGTTTAGGGTTTAGGGTTTAGGGTTTAGGGTTTAGGGTTTAGGGTTTAGGGTTTAGGGTTTAGGGTTTAGGGTTTAGGGTTTAGGGTTTAGGGTTTACTATAAAAATTAAGTTTTTTTTACCTTTTATAATATGGGGGTTTCCCACCGATATAAATAAATAAAACCCCCCCACTTTTTTAACGTATGGAAGTTTTAGGTTTTAGGTTTATGGTTTAGGATTGTGGTGTGGTTTTGGGTTACCTATAAAATTAGTTTTACTCAAGTTTTCATGCCAAACAAATCTTTTTTAAACTAGATGATTTATGGTTTAGATGTTTTGGGTTTGGGCTTAGGTTTTCAGGTTTGAGGGTTTGGTTTACGGTTTAGGTTTAAGGTATAGGATTTAGGGTTTTGGATTTACTATAAAATTAAGTTTTACCCTCTGCTTTTCTCCGCCAAAAATTCTCTTTTTTTAACTATGAAGTTTAGGGACATAGGGTTTATGGTTTCAAAGGGTTTAGGGTTTAGGGTTTAGGGTTTAGGTTTATGTTTAGGGTTTAGGGTTTAGGGTTTAGGGTTTAGGGTTTAGGGTTTAGGGTTTAGGGTTTAGGGTTTTGGGTTTTGGGTGTAGGGTTTAGGGTTTAGGGTTTAGGGTTTAGGGTTTAGGGTTTAGGGTTTAGGGTTTAGGGTTTAGGGTTTAGGGTTTAGGGTTTAGGGTTTAGGATTTAGGGTTTAGGGTTTAGGGTTTAGGGTTTAGGGTTTAGGGTTTAGGGTTTAGGGTTTAAGGTTTAGGGTTTAAGGTTTAGGGTTTAGGGTTTAGGGTTTATGGTTTAGGATTTAGGGTTTATGGTTTAGGGAATATTATAAAAATTAAAGTTTTACTCAAGTTTTCTGCCATATAAAAAATCTTTTTTAACTATGAAGGTATAAGGTTTAGGGTTTAGGGTTTAGGGTTTAGGTTTTAGGGTTTAGGTTTTAGGGTTTAGGGTTTAGGGTTTAGGGTTTAGGTTTTAGGGTTTAGAGTTTTTGGTTTACTATAAAAAATAAATTTTACTCAAGTTTTCCCACTAAAAAAATCATTTTTTAACTATGAAGGTTTAGTGTTTAGGGTTTAGGGTTTAAGGTTTAGGGTTTAGTGTTTAGTGTTTAGGGTTTAGGGTTTAGGGTTTAGGGTTTAGGGTTTATGGTTTAGGGTTTAGGGTTTAGGGTTTAGGGTTTAGGGTTTAGGGTTTTGGGTTTTTGGTTTAGGGTTTTGGGTTTAGGGTTTAGGGTTTAGGGTTTAGGGTTTAGGGTTTAGGGTTTAGGGTTTAGTTTTTAGGGTTTAGGGTTTAGGGTTTAGGGTTTAGGGTTTAGGGTTTAGGGTTTAGGGTTTAGGGTTTAGGGTTTAGGGTTTGGGTTTAGGGTTTAGGGTTTAGGGTTTAGGTTTTGGTTTACTGTATAATAAAATAATAATTTTACTCAAGTTTTCCGCCAAAGAAATCATTTTTTTAACTATGGAAGGTTAGTGTTTTTTTTTTTTATTTTTTTTTTTTTAAGGTTATAAAGGTTTACGGGTTTAAGGTTTAAGGTTTAATGTTTAGGGTTTAAGTTTAGGGTTTAGGCTTAATGGTTTATGTTTGGGTTTATGGTTAGTGTTTAGGGTTTGGGTTTAAGTTTAGGGTTTAATGTTAGGGTTTAGGGTTTAGGGTTTAGGGTTTAGGGTTTAGGGTTTACGGTTTAGGGTTTAGGGTTTAAGGTTTAGGGTTTAGGGTTTAGGGTTTAGGATTTAGTGTTTAGGGTTCAGGGTTTACTATAAAAATTAAGTTTTACTCAAGTTTTCCCACCAAAAAAACTCTTTTTTAACTATGAAGTTTTAGGGTTTAGAGTTTATGGTTTAGGATTTAGTGGTTATGGTTTAGGGTTTACTATAAAAATTATGTTTTACTCAAGTTTTCCTGCCAAAAAAATCTTTTTTAACTATGCAGGTTTAAGGTTTAGGGTTTATGGTTTAGGGTTTAGGGTTTAGGTTTTAGGGTTTAGGTTTTAGGGTTTAGAGTTTCTTGGTTTCTATATAATTAAAATTATACTCAGTTTTCCACTAAAGAATATTTTTTTAACTATGAAGGTTTTGTGTTTAGGG